>JAQZBX010078223.1:0-14151 GCA_029593785.1 Cabassous unicinctus
AAACTATTTCAAATAATTGGCTTTCATGACTTTTCCTCTCTCCTGAATTACTCCATCATTTTTTGTCTTCACTACATAATTTAGCATTTAATTATAGGCATGAGATGTGTTCCATGTAGTCTTATTTTCCTATCTTGTCTTTATCAGGTCTTGTTTGTATCATTTACACTCACACTGCTAAGGACAAGTAGTGATAATCAGAGTTTATGTTTAATAGGCTCTTTACTCTGTGCCAGCCACTGTTCTAAGCATTTTTTGTATATTAGCTCATT
This sequence comes from Cabassous unicinctus, assembly GCA_029593785.1. NCBI lineage: Eukaryota > Metazoa > Chordata > Mammalia > Cingulata > Chlamyphoridae > Cabassous > Cabassous unicinctus. The sequence continues at coordinate 273 of JAQZBX010078223.1, forward strand.
TCCTCTCATGAAAACCCCTTTTTCGGTGGGGAAATTGAAGTGGACAGTACCAAGTAACTTGCCCAAGATCACATAGCCAGTGACTGAAGGAGCTGAAATTCATACTCAATAGTATGTGGTCACTAAATACTCATGGACAAGTTTCTGTTTGGTTATTTATTTAAGAGGAAGGAGAAAGCTACCAGATCTTACCTCACTGTTGAGGTTTTAAATACCCCTCCTCCTCTTTTCTCTTCCCACTGTTATATCTCCATTTCTGTTCAGGTCGACATGTAACTTTGTTCCCCCAAAACTGAGTCAATTAAAAGCAACTTTACTTGTACAGAAACATGTTAAAGATGCCCTGAAAAGGTGTTACCACAAATACCCTGCTTGCTGGTTAATTGTCCATTTGGCCTTGAGATCGCCAGGCTAGTGTGTGTGGAAGAGCATTTTGGCTGGGATATAAGGGAACTGCATGGTTTGTCCTTTGCTTACTTTCAGGATATCCATTTTGCCTGGATTCTATTCAAAAGCTCATCCATCACCCACCCCTCAACAGCTAATTGAATTCACTTTGTTTTTATGGAGCATTTGCATGTTTTTAGGTATTCATTGTAAACCCACAAAAGCTAGGTCATAAAATCTTATAATCCAGTGAAACAAGATGCATAACATGTAATTCTTTTAAAAGCTTAATTTAAAAGTTTTATTATTCCTCATGCTTCCTCCAATGTAAATCAAGTACTTGGTCCCTAGATATTACTACAGTGAGTGGTGTTATCAAAATATTTCATTATCACCGTCTAAGTAGGTTACATGGTCTAGTAGTTAGAAATCAGAACTATTGTTTAAGAATACCTTGAATCAAAATGGCATTTGTAAAAAAAAAAAAAATTACACCTACACACCAGGGGCGGGGAACCTTTTGCTGTAAAGGGTCAGAGAGTAAATATTTTTGGCTTTACAGGCCAAATGGTCTCTGTCCCATCGACTCACCTCTGCCACTGTAGTACAAAAACAGCCTTAGACACTATATAATGAATGAGCATGGCTGTGTTCCAATAAAACTTTATTTACAAAAACAGGCAGTGGGCTGGATTTGACCTGCAGGCCAATGCCTGCTCTCAAGCATCGTTTATCATACCTTATCCTTGCTTCTAGAAAGATCATCCCTTCCCTAAACTCCATGTCACCATCAGCAGGAGTGACAAGGAGTCCCCAGAACTCTACAGGCTTCTAGCAAGACCCCCTGTCTGTTCCCCAAACCACACTCACAACCTGACCTTTTTATTGGCCTTGAGATCATCAGGACTAGTTTCAGAGTGCCCTTTGTCCCTGTTTCTATCAGTCACCACTGGAAGCTCGGGATGCACAGGTCATTATCCTTCAAATCCATACAGCTCTAGGGGAGCTCAAGGGGTAGAGATGCAAAACCCAAATCAGGGCCTTGAGCATTTACACACCCTCTCTGCATTCCCTGCCCTTCTCCCCATTTTAGTGGTCTCCACAGTACTTACCATGAAATGGCAAGCTGTTTCACTGATTTGTCTCTCGCCCACGAGAATGTGAGCCCCATGAGCGCAGGGATTTTTTGGTCTCTTTGGTTCTCTGCTCTATCCTCAATGTCTAAAATGATATTTGGCATATAATGGGCGCTCAAAAAATATACGTGGCTATTTTTTTTGAATGAATGAATGAATGAATAACTATTGGCTGTTGCTAACTTTAAGGACATTTAGAGTTTTCTTCCTTCCTGTCCTAAAAATTCTACTTTGTAATTGTAATTGACAATAAATGTCTGCTTTAAGAAGTAACTTGTTTTTCTTGTAAAGAGCATTTTTTTAAAAGTTCTTCAATTGCGGATACAAAGGTATAATATATAACTCTGCTACTAAGAAGCCTTTGAGTAAGTGGCCAAAACAGAGTAACAGCAGCATTCCATGCTGTCAACTGCTCCCTCCTTGAAACCTTTCTCAGTCATTTTGTGACTCTTTTAAATCAAAACATTTAAGTGAGTGTGTTTAAAGAGCAAACTCATCTATTGCAAAATAGAGACAAAATTTTAAGTAGAGGTGACACTCTGCCTGTTCTTTCAATACTTTGTTCCTCTAGATTTGACTTGGGTGGTCTTCTCATACTGTCTAATCTCCCAAGGCATATTCATCCACCCCACGGCTTCAGATACTAACTCCCAAATGTGTTATCTCTTGGCCACCCTTCCTCTGAGCACTTGCCCTTTGTCTAATGTGGCCCAAACTGAACTCAGAATCCTCCTGCCTAAATCTGTCCTTCCAGCCGCTCCATTTCAGCAAAATACACTGAGCAAATCAGAGATCCAAGCGAAACCTTGGCACTCTTTCATTCCCTACATCCATTTTAGTACCAAATCCTGTGATTCTACCTACAAAACATATCTCAAACCTGTCACTAATCACATTCTCAATTTTGCTTTCTAGTTAAGGGTTTCTCAACCTCGGCACTACTGACATTTTTGGGTTGGATCATTTTTTGCTGGGGGCCCAGGACTGTCCTGTGCATTGTAGGATGTTTAGTTGCATCTCTGGCCTCTAACCACTAAATGCCTGATTTGTAACCAAAATGTCTCCAAATATGGCCAAATGTCTTCTGTGGGCAGAATACCCTTGGTTGAGAAACTCTGCTATAGCTCAAGCCTTCATTATCTGTCTGGATTATCACAGGAGCCTCCTAACTGATTGCCCTTCCTCTCTCATGCCCTTTTCTGGTACATTCTTCTTTTTTTTAAATTTGAAATTCAGATAAGCAATAATTTGATTAATATATAACTATGTCCCTACAATATGTGGTATATACTTTAAAATTTTTTTCCTGCTTATCTGATATTTCTTTTTTAATTCATAATAAATTTTATTTTTAGAGAAGTCTTATATTACAGAAAAGTTACATCAAAACTATAGGAGAGAAAACATGAAGAGAATTTAAAAAAATAATAAAAAATGAAAAAGTAAAGGGGAGGGAAGCAGATGTGGCTCGAGTGATTGGGCTCCTGCCTACCACATGGGAGGTCCCTGGTTCAGTTCCCAGTGCCTCCTAAAGAAGACAGTGAGCTGGGACAATGGGCAGGCACAGCAAGCTGGCACAACAAGATGACTCAACAAGAGACACAAGAAGAAAGACATAATGAGAGACACAACAAAGCAGAGAGTGGAGGCTCCTGGTGCCTCCTAAAGAAGGCAAGCAAGACAGTGAGCTGACATGATGGGCAGGAATGGCAAACTGACACAAGAGGATGCAACAAAAAGACACAGGAGGAAAAACATAATGAGAGACACAACAAAGCAAGGAACGGAAGTGGAATTTGATAGAGGTTTGCTCTCCCAAATATGACAATTATCCTAAGCATTTACATGACATTACCAATAAGTGATTGTTACCCAGAAAGAAACAAACTTTTCTAAACTGAGTAGCTAGCCCTTGACTGGCTAGATACCACAGATCCTACGCTGTGGCTTTTCTCGAGTGAGTGGTGAGAGAGGTCAGAGGAGAGATGATTACTGTGCAGGGATGTCTTCTTGGCTGTGGGACCTGAGCTAGTAAACTAAAACCAACAGACAAACATTTTGTATAAAGGAATCCTTCCCGTCCCGTCCCCTCCCCCAAGCGTCTCCGCACGTTTTGAGTTTGCTTTCACTGTCCATACACATACTGCATTTAGTTAAGGAATCCTAAAAAGTGGAGTGGAAATATTCAAACGCTTTTTGAAACAATAAAATAACTCAGGGTCATATTTTAGCATTAGAGCAGTCAGCCATCAGTTGCTATTATTAATACGTCGATTTGGTTTGTATAGCAGATCTACCTAGTAATTGATGAGTAAAGTACTTAATAAAATTATCCTTGTCTTCTAGCTAAAGGGGTTGGGTGGATATTTAGAAAAGAAGTTAAAAAGCGCAAAATCCTCCCGGACTCAGATCGGAAAAACCTCTTCTAGATCTGTCTCTTCTTCCGGAGCCACGGTTTTGGTACTTTGCCACTCTTCAGGTCTCACAGGGTTCTAATTCAAAGCACGCTCACCTGGAGCCTCTGACTCACCGCAGTCCGAGCCGCCGTGAGGACCGCCCGTCTCCAGGGGGCGCGCCGGCGGCCGCTGTGCAATGCCGATCTGGCCCAGCTGGGACTCCCCTATCTCGGTGGTCGGCCCCTCCCCTCCGCCGCCACCGCCTCCGCCGCCGCCCCCGGGAGGATCCTGCAGCGGCTGCTGCTCCTGCTACTGCTCGGCGGAGTCGCAGGTACCTGGACCGCTGCTTGTGGGCCGCCGTGGGGCAGAAGCCGCTGACCCCTCCCCTGCTGGCCCTAAAGGAGGGAGCCGGGCGGGCCGCCGCTGGCCCGGGGTCGTTTCCTCGCGGGCTGTGCTGCTCGACAGGCCGGGAAAAGGCCTGCGAGGGTTCTTGTCTGCTCTTGCGGGTAAAAGCTGTGGCTGTCCAGCGGCGGGGGCTGGCCTGCTTTTGCCCGCAGCAGCCGAGGATGACCAGGGGCGCGCGGGCGGGGTGCGCTCGCGGGTAATCCGGAGGCGGGAGGGGGAGCCCCGCGGGGCGTCTGGTTGCTGGGCCCGGAGGGAACGTGTGCTTTCTTAGCATCAGCACGGAGTACCTACCTGGCAGGTGGTTGGGAACCCGCAGCCTAGGTGTAAACAGAAGCTGTTGAGAACTGCCCAGAAAGGCACATGGTTCCCGATGCCCGTGTTAAAAGACAGGATTTGGGGGACACAGTTTGGGTTGCTACCTGACTCTGGGCTCCTATGACCCCCAAATAAACGCTCTTGTTGCCTACCAAAAAAAAAAAAAAAAAAAAGACATCTTCCAGTTAGGGCTCAGGTGATCACAAACGTCTACTCTTAATTAATATGCAATGCTAGAAGCAGATTGTTTTCTCTCCAGGTTTTCTAACGCAGTACTTTGACTCGAGAAAAAAAATTGTTTAAAACGTTACACAATGTTCGGAATTGGCTACAGAACATAAAGAGGTTAAAAATATATCATTGAATAGTAACATTTCTCGCTCTTTAAAAATTAGTGATACCCAGGAGCCACATACCTTAAAGAACCGTAATATCAGTGGTCTGGAAATTATTTTTACATTAAAGTAATAGCTTTCTTCAGTGCTTACTATATGTCAGACATTGTACTGACTGCTTTAAATACCGAATTTTCATAAATCCTTGCAGCAAGCCTGTGAGGTACCGTTTCCAGTTGCAGATTAGGAAACTGAGGCACGTGGAGAGGCTAAATTAACTTGTCCAAGATCAGTCAACTAGCGAAGGGTGAACTGGGATTTGACCCTCATCCCTTTACTCCAGTGTCTCTGCTTTGTTACCTGTTCAAACATGATAGTGTTCCATAAGCTTTTTTTTTTTTTTTTTTTTTTTGGTTTATTTTGTTTTGTGGCCTGAACTGATTTCTCATAGGTTTAATTTTCATGACTATAGGCAGAATCCTTTCAACTCCTTTCTAACTTAAAAAGGGTTTAAGAAAAATGTTTGCTAATTAAGGATTATAGAGATAAAATTAAACGTTATTAAAGGGCCCTCACTTCTCCAATACAACTTGATTTGAAATAGAGATTGGTTTATTTGGTTGTTAATGAGCTTCATTACTTTGTTACTTGTGTTTCGATACCATTTTTAGTAAGTTTGCTTTGCCTTTGCAATATCATGACAGCAATACTGAAGGGAAATTAAAGATTTTTTCAATAACAGTAAGTTAATATTTTACAGAATGTAGGAATAGCGTTGGATAGAGACTATGAAGTGATGAGGAATGAAGAGATTTTTTGACATGCTGTTTAGAGCAAATTGATTTACTTACTTGGAAGGTATTAAAGAATTTTCATTGTCCCTATCAATGTCATCAGGGACATCATATTTCCTATTGTGGAAAAAAGTTAGATTTTATAATCCGTAATCTCTTAGCCTTATAAGGCTTTAAAAGTTTGCTTATTTAACATTCTTGTAGCAAATATATATTAATGCCTTCCATGGCCAAGTACTGTTTAGGCACTAGGAATAAAGAGTAAACAAAAACAAGACAAAATTCTTGTCCTCATGGAGCTAATATTCCACTGGAGAAAAATGGGGGTGGGAACAATAAATAAAATCACTTTTTAAAAATTAAAATAAAATATATTTTATCAGATAATAACAGTTGCCAAGAAGAAAAATAAAGTAGTGAAGGGGGATAGGGAGTGCCTGGGAAAGAACAGAAGTAGAAAATAAGGAAAGGCACCATGAAGAAGATTCTTGAGCAAAACCTAAAGGAGTGTGGGGCAGTCACACATCTGTCTAGGGGAAGAGCAGAGAGAAAAGCAAGTGCAAAAGCCCAGAGGTAGAAACCCACTGGTCTCGTTGGAGAGCCAGCAAGGAGGCTCATGGGTCTGAGCAGAGGAAGAGAGGCAATGGGATCCTGATAAAGGCTGGCCTACTCTGAGAGGAGGGAAGTGGCTAGAGGTTTTGAAAAGAGGAGTGATGTGATCTGAATTAAGGTTTTTAAAAGATCAGGCAGACTGCTGTGTTGGGAATCAGTTGTAGGGGCAAGGATGGAAAGGGGTGGGGTCGTCCAGTTAGGAGGTCGGCTTAAGACCAGGTGGTAGCAATAGAGGTAGTAAAAAGCAGGCATCTTCTAGGTCCATTGGGTATGGAGTGTGAGTGTGAAAGACTGAAGCATAATTCCAAGGTCTTTGGCCTGAGCTAATTGAAGGATGGAGTTGCTGTTTGCCAAGATGGGGGAAACTGAGGGTGGAGAGAGATGTTATAGACATGTCAGGCTTGAGATGCCTGGTCAAGTGGAGTTACAGCAGGCTGGAGTTCAAGGGAAAGGTACTGTTTGGAAATAGAAATTTGGGAGTCATTAGTGAATAGATGGTTACTTAAAGCCATGAGACTGGATGAGATGTAGTTTAAGGAAATGAGGACTGAGTCTTGGGGCTTTGTATGTTCAAAAGTGGGAGAGATTAAAAGGAACCACAGAGGAGTGGATGTGGCTCAAGCAGTTGGGTGCCTGCTTCCCACATGGGAGGTCCGGGGTGTGGTTCCCAGTGCCTCCTAAAAACAACAACAAAAAACAAACAACAAGCAAACAAATGGAAAAAAAAAAAAAAAAATGCAGGGGAGCTGATGTGGCTCAGTGGTTGAGCCCTGGTTTTCCACTTAGGAGGTCTTGAGTTCAATCCCTGGCCTTAGTATCTCAAAAACAACAACAAAAACCCACAAAGGAACCCAGGAGGAGAAAAGTCTTTGAAGGTAGGAGGAAAAGGAGGTGAGTGTGGAGTGCTGGCAGCCAAGTGAAGAGAAGCTTTCAAGAAGGAGGAAGTGATCATCTGTGTTACCTCCTGCTGATTTGACAAGGCAAATACAAAAGGACTGTGAAATGACCATTGGACTTAGCAACGTGGGTGTTATTGGTGACCTTGCAAGAGCAGTTTAATTAGTAGTGGGAGAGAAAACCTGACTGGTGTGGTTTCAAGAGAAAATAGGAGGAGAGGAATTGGAGAGTCCAAGTATGGACAACTCTCTAGAGGAGATTGGTTGTAAATTTTCATATATTAGTTGTAAAATTTCACTGTAGTCATTCCCAAAGCAAAGAATTTTTATTTCCAACTTCAGCTACTTAGCAGCTGGTCTTGGATTATTTTTATCAATGGCTGGTGGAAATAAAATAACTATACGATTATTACTACTACTAATGTTTAATTAGCTGTCAATACCAATATACAACAAGGCTTGCTTTTTTTACATAATACATTTTAGGGCCCATAAAGAGCTTGGGTGGAGCGTATTCTTTGTCACTTACCTTTGTTCTTTACTCTAGGTTAAAAATTAACTTAAAAGTGCTACAAAATAAAACACACTACATACACACAAATCTAGACCAGGATTTCTTTTTAAGTATGCTCTCAGTAGTAATAAGAACTGACAGTGCTGGTGTACATAATTTCTATTATAAAAGTTAATTCATAAGTAATAAAACAATTGTTTATAAGTAACAAGTTGTAAAATCATAAAACTAATACTTCATTGAAAGTAAATAATATGTAGATTAAATAAGGAAGCATGGTATAAAAAGGTAGTAAATATATAACAGTGTAATTTTTCTCTGAAGACGAGTGTAGATTCCAATTTCTGCCTTCAGCAAGTTAATGCTCAAGTCTATAAAATAATCAAAGTATACATACCAGACTTACACCATCTTGACTGTGGATCTCAGCTCTGTGTGAAACTATCTTGTAACTTTTCCATAGCAAATACAGCTATCTGTTGCATTGTAAAGATTTAGAATGTTTAAATAAAATATTTCAATGTATAAGGTTATATCTACTTATTTTTTAGTCTAATAACTTTATATGGAATATGGCAAGTCCTTTAGTCTACAGATTAAAATCTGTAGACTTTTAAGAAAAGTGTTTTCTTAAGTTTGTGCCTTTTGTTTTGTTCTTGTTTTTCCCTCTGGGTATTTTTCTTGCCTTGAATCTGTTCTTTAGTGTTTGCAACTATCATCTTTCACATCCTTTTTAACTTTTTTTCCTTTCTTCTGTTTAGCTTCTTAAGTTGGCCCACTCGTCACCGATTTGGTTTGTTTGTACTGCTTACAATTTGGATTTAAAATTCTATTGCATTCTTATGTAATTTATAGCCTTTTAAAAATCCCAATCTGCTTCTAGTACTTTTTTTCTTTTTTCCTCTGGGTTCTTAATTTTTTGTATGTTTCTGAGAGCACAATATTTTTCTGGATATTTGCTGTCTAATAAATAATTTTCTGTCATATGCTTTTCTCCACGCAGCACCAATGCAGAATTCTTATAGTGCACGATTTTTTCATTGGCTCTATGTTCACTTTTGCTATTCATCCTTTAAAAATGAAAGGACTTTTGAGACTGTCATTGTAATCATTGAATTTGTCTTATTAGTACCATTCTACCAAAGACTTTTTCTAAATCTAAGAGAAGATTGGATTTTGTGCAGGCATTCCGTTAAAGACTCTATTGTTTTTTTAAAAGGTTTCTAATAGTAACATTTACTAATTTAAAATCATTTTTGGTTTTATGAGAACTTTATTTCTTGGCTGTATCTTTATAATAAGATACTTTTTTTCAATCCATTATTCAGACATAAATATGATCAATTTCAACTTTATATCTGAAAATAAAAATCAGTGATATTCAAATGAACAGCTAATTTCCAAATAAATAGATGCTTGTTCTTTATTTATAGTGCTCTTCTGTTATTCTGAAGATTCTTTGTTCACTAGGATTACTAGCACTTCCTCCAAGCCCGTGTTGACCAACCCTAAATAATTTAACTTCTGCTTTGCCAGTACATTATTGGAGAAACAAAACAATTATAAAATCAAAGCGTGTTCAATATAACTTGGTGTGAACATAGATGAACAGTAAACATGCACCCATCTTGACCAAAGACTGTTTCTTGTCTCTAGCTCTCTGTCATGTGGTCTAAACATACATATGCCAAAGAAGTCAAATACAGATATTTGCATGTATTCAATAAGCTATCCATAAGCAATACTTATAAATATTATTAATAGACTTTATTTTTTAGGACAGTTTTAGGTTTACAGAAATATTAAGCAGAAAGTACAGAGAGTTCTCCTGTATCCCCTCCCCACCTCTTCACACACACATCCCCAATTTCTCCTGTTATTAACATCTTGCTTTAGTATGGTACATTTGTTATAACTGATGAACCAATATTAATGCATTATTATCGACGAAAGTCCACAGTTTATATTAGAGTTCACTCTCTGTGTTGTACAGTTCCATGGGTTTTGATAAATGTGTAATGTCCTGTATCCACCATTACAGTATTATACAGATTAGATTTCACTGCCCTAAAAACACCCTGTGCTCTACCTGTTTACCCGCCCTTAACTCTCCCCTCCCCTAACTTCTGGCAACCACTAATCTTTTTACTGTGTCTAGAGTTTTGCCTTTTCCAGAATGTCATATAATTGAAACAACACAGTATGTAGCTTTTTCAGATTCACTTCTTTAACCTACAATGCGCATTTTAGGTTCTTCCACATCTTTTCATGGCTTGGTAGCTCATTTCTTTTTATTGCTGAAAAATATTCTATTGTATGGATGTGCTGCAGTTTGTTTATCCTTTCACCTATTAAAAGACACCTTGGTTGCTTCTAGTTTTGGGCAGTTATGAAAGATAAAATGACTATAAACCTTCATGCAAGTTTATACATGGACATAGGTTTTTGACTCATTTGGGTAAATACCTAAGAACACAATTGCTGGATCATATGTTAAGCCTATATTTAACTTTGTAAGAAATTGCCAAACTGTCTTTCTCTTCCAAGTGGTTGTGCCATTTTGCATTCTTACTGGCAATGAATGAGAGTTTTTTTTTGCTCTACATCCTTGACAGCATTTGGTATTGTCAGTGTTTTAGATTTAGCCGTTCTGTTAAGTGTGTAATAGTATCTCATTGTTTTAATTTGCAATTAGTTAAACATAATATGATAGGTTTTATCCTATGATGCTGAGCATCTTTTCCTATGCTTATTTGCTGTCTGTATATTTTATTTGCTGAGGTGTCTGTCCAGAACTTTTGCCCATTTTTCCAATTGAGTTTGTTTTCTTATTGTTGAGTTTTAAGAGTTTGTATGTTTTGGATACAAGTCTTTTATCAGATATGTGTTTTGCATATTTTTACTCCCAGTCTGTAGTTGTCTTTTCGTTCTCTTAACAGTGTCTTTTACAGAGCAGAGGTTTTTAATTTTAATGAAGTCCAATTTAACAGTTTTTCTTTTATGGATTGCACTTTTGGTGTTGTTTCTGAAAAGTCATTGCCAAACCCAAGGTCACCATATTTTCTCCTATGTTATTTTCTAGAAGTTTTGTAGTTTTGCATTTTACATTTAAGTCTATGATTCATTTTGAGTTAATTTTTGTGAAAGGTGTAAGGTCTGTATCTAGATTCCTTTTTTACATCTTATTCTACCATCATTTGTTGAGAAGACTATCCTTTCTCCACTGTATTGCCTTTACTCCTTTATCAAAGACCAGTTGACTATATTTATGTAGATCTGTTTCTGGGATCTCTATTCTGTTCCCTTGATCTGTTTGTCTATTTTTCTAAAGCTTTCAGTAAATTTCTGAATACAATCAGCTAAAAGACATGTGCACATTGTTATGCAGGAATGATACCAAGTCAGTCAGAAACAAACTCAAGAACATAAATGGTTTATTTACCTACCTTTTCCATATTGGGTCTCAATGAGACTAGATATCCTGTCGTATTTTTCTTTTTAAACTAGATGTATTAAAACTACCAAATAACATATTTTCTCTTATTGCATTATGTCTTTTTTTCCTTTCACTTAAGTGCAATTTCAAAAAAAATTTTCCTTAGGTGACTTTATTGGAATAGTTTATGTAGGTAAGTTTGGTGGCAATTTTAGTGCTAATATCAGTCCATTTTTATCAGTAGCAAAGGGGTACTGCATCTTTAGTTTAAATCTGCGTCTCTGCCCCTTCCCCATCTTTTGGCTGTATTTTCCATGTTGACTGTTATACCAGTTTTTTCCTTAAAAAATCAAAACAAGGGAAGTGGATGTGGCTCAAGCTGTTGAGCACCTGTTCCCACACAGGAGGTCCTGGGTTCAGTCCTGGTGCCTCCTAAAAACAAAACAAACAAATGAAAAACAAATAACAAGCAAACAAATGAAAAAACCAACTCAGGAGCTGATGTGGCTCAGTGGTTGAGCGTCCGGCTTCCCACATTCGAGGTCCAGGGTTCAGTCTCTGGCCCCAGTACCTAAAAAAAATAAAAATAAAAAATTGTGTTTTTTCCTGTAAAAGAGTTTTCCCACAGTGAACTTATTTTTTATCTCACTTGTTTATTCAGAGTATTCTTTCAACTTGTTCTTTAGGTTATCTGTCTGCTTGGTCAGTTCCTACAATTTACGCAGCTCTCAATCAACTTTCAGTCCCCTGTGCTATGTGTTCCATTTAAATAAGAGATTTCTTAGGCCTTAATTCTAATCCTTTTCAAAGAGAATTAGATATCATTGCACCTTACCCTTCCTTTGACCTTCCTTTTTCACTGAAACATTTAACACAAGCAATTTTTTCCCCTTTTTAGAAAGCAATAACAGGAGCCTATAATAGTAGGTATCTGGTAGTAAAGCTGTAGAATGACCACTTCATTCTACATTCATTCTTAAAGAAGCTGGGCCTATCGAGGTAGGAGAGCATAGAGATAATCTCAAAGACAGAAACTGAGCCAAACATTGGCTCAGTGACTGGCTTTGTAATAGCCCCACTATCACAGAGGCAAGAGCTTAAACCTACCTTTATAAGATCCAAGTAGCTAGGAAGATGCAGCTGTGAGGGGATACGCATGGGGGAGGGTGAGTGGAGGACAGAACAAACTTCTATGCCAAAATAAGTTTGCAGCAAAAATTCAAAAATAAATGAAAAAGATCCAGTGCTAAGAAAAAAATCTATCCAACAGTATCAACATTGGAACAGGAATTCAAACCTGATGAAAATAACTTAAGGAAACCATCCGACAAAGACTTTAAAGTATCTTTATGCTCAAAGAGATAAAGGACTCATGTTCATTAAAAATGAACAAAACATTATCAAACAAAAACATATAACAAGAGCACATGGTTGTAAAGAACCAATTAGAGCTCAGGAATGAGAAGTACAGTGATTGAAATTTAAAAAAAAATAGTTATGATGCTTTTAGGCTCAATCCAACTAAAGAGAGGATAAGTGAATTAGATGATAGTGAGAGAACTGCATCCACAATGTAGCACTAAAAAGCATATTTAAAAAACATCAACAATGTACAAGGGCTTTTCTCCACATCCTCGCCAACATTTGTTATTTTCAGTCATTTTAATAATAGCCATCCTACTAAGGTATGAAATGGAATCTCACTGAAGTTTTAATTTGCATTTCTTTAATGGCTTATAATGTTGACCATGTTTCCATATACTTATTGGCCATTTGATCTTCTTTTAAAAAATGTCTATTCAAATCCTTGGCTTATTTTGGGGGCAGGGGGGGAAACGGTGTTATTGTTTGTCTTTTTATTGTTGAGTGGTAGAAGTTCTTTATATATCCTGGATATTAAACCCTAATCAGATATATTGTTTCCAAATATTTTATCCCATTCTGTAGTTTGTCTTTTTACTTTTTTTTTTTTAAGATTTATATATTAATTTATTTCTCCCCCACCCTCATTTTTGTGGTCACCATCTGCTCTCTGTGTCTGTTGTGTGCGCTCTCTGTCTGCTCATCTGCATTTAGGAGGCACCGGGAATGAACCTGGGTCTCTTATGTCTCCATCAGCTTGTTGCAGTATCTCGTTGCATCATCTCGCATCAGCTTACCGTGCCAGCCCTTCACGTCAGCTTGCTGTCTTACTTGTCTTCTTTAGGAGTCACTGGGAACCGAACCTGGGACCTCCCATTTGGGAGGTGGGTGCCCAACTGCTTGAGCAATATCTGTTCCTTGCTTTCTTGATAATGTGCTTTGATATACAAAAGTATTTACCTTTTATGAAATCATTTTATCTGTTTTTTCCTTTTGTTGCTTGTGCTTTTGGTGCAAAATCTAAAAATCTTGCCTACTACAAGATCCTAAAGCTATTTCCCTATGTTTTCTTGTAAGAATTTTATAGTATTAGCTCTTATATTTAGGTCTTTAATCCATTTTGAATTAATTTTTGAATCTAGTGAGAGGTAAGGGTCCTCATTCATTCTTTTTTTTTTTTTAAAGATTTATTTATTTATTTATTTATCCCCCCCTTGCTGCTTGTGCTTGCTGTGTCCATTCGCTGTGTGTCTTCTCTGTGTCTGCTTATCTCCCCCTTGCTGTGAGGTCC
>JAQZBX010078224.1:0-14153 GCA_029593785.1 Cabassous unicinctus
AAAAAAAAAAAAATCTGATCCATCACTGTTGAATGGGCTGGCTGCATCAGCATCATCTAGAGTCCTCGCTGGAAATGGAAATCCCTGGGTTCCTCCCATATCCACAAAATCATACTATAAATCATACTATCTGGGGGCAAGGCGCAAGTAAGTTTTTTTTTGTTTGTTTTTTTTTGATAAAACAGCTCAAATGAGGCAGCTGGGTTTGGGAACCAGAATGCTAGCTCCTCTTCCTCTTGGAGAAGGATCAAACTGCTTCCTGCTGAGGAAATTAGGCTCCCGTCACTTCAGACCCCACCTCCAGCTCCAGCGGGTCACCCAGCCTTGACTCCACAGCCGAGCAGCGGGGCTCCGCCCACCCCACCCCAGCGCTACCTGTCAGACCTGAGCAGCAGGGAGTGCAACCAGAGAGCAGGGCGGCTCTGGGAAGCAGGCAGGCTCCCTGCCGGGAACCGGGCTGCCCAGCCATGCTCCGAGTGCTCTGGCCAGGGTGGCTGGTGGGTAAGGGGCTGCCCCTCTTGGGCGCAGTGCTGCTGCAGAAGAGAGAGAAGAGGGGACCTCAGCAGAGGCACTGGCGGGTAAAGTACCTGATGTTTACCTGGGAAATGTGGACTGGAGAAGTCCTGGGAGACACAGTCCCCTGTGAGGACTGAGGTCAGCCCCAGGAACTGAGCTTTGATCTGGGGTGGGACCTATCCGTTCCAGACAGATCTTGCAGAGTTTAAATGAGAGACATTGGCTAAGTCTTTGGCTCTTGAAAATAACCCTCCCAGTTAGGAAATGGAGGGAGAGGTCATGTGGCACTTGCAGGTGGGTAGGTTGGTTTTGCCAACGATGCCCTAGCCTGGCTGCAGAGTCCACTGGGGGAAGAAGGTAGCGGCTTGCGGGGATTTTGAAGGGCTAGTTTCACTCTGGGAAGCTGCAATCCCATGTTTTTTCTCTCCGGAGCCCAAGCTGCAGTCTCCTTAGTGGCTTGGCAGACCAGTATGAGCTGGGTGACTCTTGGTTTCCCTCCAAGGGCCTGCAGCCTCCTGAGTCTTCCCGCCACGGTCAGGGAGCTCGTGGGCAGGGTGGGCCACAGCTTTCTCTTTCAACAGTTAGTCTCTTTAAGCACACTGCTCCAGCTCTCATGGTGCTCTCAGGCTGCAGGGAGAGGGGGAGCACTGCAGTCTGAGGGGAGCTGCAAGTTTGTGACTAATAACAATAATTAGTAATAATTTACGCCAGGCACTTCATACACATTTTCTTTTAAAACTCACCATAACCCTATGAGGTTACCAATATAATCTCGATGCTATAGGTGGAGAAATTGAAGTACAGGGAAATTAACTTGCCCGAGACCGCTTGGCTAGTCGATGGTAGTTTGGGTTTGACCCCAGGCCTGACTGATTCCAGGGCCCAGGCTCGTCATCAATGTGCTGACCTCCCAAAGCCTGGGGCCTGCCAAGAGGTCCAGGTCCCCACACAGCTACATCAGAGCCCCTGCGCTGCTCTCCTGGGGGGAGGGGACACCTGAGCTGGGTGCCATTGCAGGGAGAGCAGGCCCCACCCACGGCTTCCTGAATTGAGTCCCTGGAGCGCTATTGTTTCAGCGGGAAACCCACCCATACTATGATCTCCAGGTGAAGGTGCTGAGGGCCAGAAACATCCAGGGCACAGACCTGTGTGAGTCACCCCATCCCCACTCTTACTCTCCCGTTTTCCCTGAGCCTGGCCTGATGCAGTGTGTATGTGTGTGTGTGTGTGTGTGTGTGTGTGTGTGTGTGTAGTGGCTGGTGCTGAGTGTGGAAAGAGGCACCCTAGTGAGGGAGGGCAGTGGGCAGGGGCTAGAGGGGGGAGCCGGGCAGCTCAGGACTCCTACAAGTCTGAGAAGTGGAGCAGCATGAGGCTAGGCGAGAGTGCCAGGGCCCTCTCTAACCACAAGTCAACACCTGCTCTCCAGGAGCGACTTTACTTTCCAAATCAGACAGTTCCTGGGAATTACTCAATGGCCGGTGCTGCCATCTCTTCTTTGCGACTGGCTGCTGTAGGCTTTCTGACTTTGTTCAGCTGGATGGGAGGCGTCACAGGACACCAACAGCTCTCCCTCCACATCCCCACCACGAGCGCAGACTCCTCTCCCCTCCATTGCTCCTTCCCCTCCCACCCCAATCACCTCGAGAAACCTTTTCAACAATAAGAGTCTGAGGTTGAGGACCCCTCTGCTGACCCCACCTTCAGTGTCCAAAGCCGACTGCTATGTACAATTATGGCTGCCCACGGCATCCCCCAGCCCCACCCAGACAAGGACGGTGGCCAACTGCAGTGACCCTGAGTGGAACGAGATCTTTCACTACCAGATCCACGGTGCTGTGAAGGTGAGGGCCAGCGTGGGGCCAGGGGCTGTGGAGGGAAAAGGCCTCCTCCAGGCTGCCTACCTCCTGCCCTGCCTGGGGCTCCCACCTCCCTCCTGCCCTGTTTCCAGAATGTCCTGGAGCTCACCCTCTATGACAAGGATGTCCTGGGCAGCGACCAGCTCTCCCGGCTCCTGTTTGACCTGAGGAGCCTCCAGCCCAGCCAGCCCCACAGGCACACCTTTCTGCTCAACCGCCAGGTAAGCCGCCCCACCCTGTGCCAGTGAGGAGCCAAGCTTGAGGCGGGGAGGCTCAGGGCAGGGGCGCCACTTGGGGGGCTTCCAGGCAGCAAGGCCACACCTCCAAGACAGACACTCCCCTGTCCTGCACCACTGAGCCTACAAGGGTTTCCCACAAATGCTTCTTCCCTGCATGAAACCAGAATGGGAGCCCCACGAGGGCAGGGCTTGTAGTCAGTCCCTGCTGAATCTTCGGTGGCTAGAACATCACCTGGCACATTTCTGAATAAATGGAAGTGTGGAGATGCCACTGCCCGTCGTGCCCAGGAAAAGCCACAGCTACAGTCTCCTCTCCAGTGTCTGGAGCCAAGCAGGGCCAGGGGACAGGGACACCAAAGCTGGGGGAAGGGCCAGTCCCTGAGACTTTCGGAGCCCTTTGAAAACGTGCTTCCCTGCTCCCTCCATGTAGGACTCAAAAGAGCTGCAAGTGGAATTTGTTCTGGAGAAGAGGTGAGTCCAGCGGAGCCTGGTCTGAGACTCATGGAGAAGAAAGTCACGGCAGCTCCCAACTGCCATTGTGCTGGCCTTGCAGGCCTGGCCTAAGAGGAGACAGCTTGGTGTGAAGCCCATTGAGTGCTGGAAGATAGGCTCACCCCCACCTCCAAACCCTGCTGTGCTCCCAGGCTCTTCTAGCTGCTTTGGTCACATTTTTACAGTAACAGCCCTTAGGAGATGGCCAGGGAGGGGGATGAATGCTCCCTGAACCCCTCCTCCTTTGCAGCCAGGTGCCTGCCTCTGAAGTCATCACCAATGGGGTCCTGGTGGTGAGTAGGGAAGAGGAGCTTGGACTGCCTAGGGGCTGGGGTGGGGGCCCAGAGAGGAGATGTGCTAGAAGAACACCTGCGGGCATGAGGGGCAGGAAGCTGCCTCATACCCAGGTGGACAGCCCAGGACCTGGCTTTCCTCCCCTGTAGTGATATAAACTACAAATCTAGTAGTTGGTACTACTAAAGCACATTATTTACTTGGGTATTTACTTGGGATGCATGGCTCTTACCCCTCCCTCTTTCCCACCAGGGGCCACTTCCTCTGAGTCCTGGGAGGAGGGCTGGGTGTAACTTTGAGGCCTGGGGCAGAAGACCCCTGTCTATAAGGGGCAGGCCTTGGGAAGGTTATTGCCTGGACCCTGCCCCAGATCCTCCCCTTTCTCCATCCTGGTTTGGGCCATGTAGAGGGTCCCCGTGGGCTGTCTGCCTCCCATAGGCCTCTACCTTCCTCAGGTTCAGCCCTGTCTGAGAATCCAGGTCACTCTCAGGGGAGACGAGACAGCCGCACACCGAGAGTATGGTAAGTCTGGCCAGTGGCCTTGGGTCTTGCCCTCTCTCCTTGGGGTTGGGGGTGCTGATTTCAGGGAGGTGGGTCTGGGACATGAATGTTTTGAATTTTTCACTCCTCAAAGCTGACCAAGGATGGAAAGGATTGTGCTTAGAAGTAGAGAATTTCCTGTCCCTGGAAATGTTCAAGCATAGAGGCTGCATCGCCCAAACTGTTCTAAAACAACCAACCACGACATCTCAGTGGCACAAGACAATAAGCATTTATTTAGCTCACACACCTGGCAGTCAGTTGCAGGTGGCTGTTCTAGGCTGGCCTTGGCTGAGGAGGGCTGGCTCTGTTCTGTTCGTCTCTCATCCACCTCCTGCCACCAGCAGACTAGCCTGGGCATGTTCTCAAGGTGAAGGCACAGGCACAAAAAGAGCAAACCCAATTGAGCAAGAGCTTTTCAAATCACATCATGGCCACTAACCAACATTTTATTGTCCAAAGCAAGTCACATGGCTGAACCCAAAGTTGGAGGACAGGGAATATACTTGGCTTGCTTAGAGGGAGGAGCTGAAAAAGAGCCAGAATACAGGGAGAAGTGAAGGACTGGGTCCATCAAGGCAGTCTACCACAGAGGACAACCACTTAGGAGGGGATCATGTGACAGCTAAGGTCCCTTCCAGTGCAGGGAGTCTGAGCCTCTGGGATGAGTCCTGCCCGGGTAGCATCAAGCACTCGCTAGGAGTCAGGCACTATGCTAAGCATTTTACATATGTTTTATCTTTCAATCCTCATAACAATCCCATAGGGTAGATTCATTTATTATCCCCTTTTAATTCATGAGACCAAGGCTCCAAGAAGTAACTTGCCTCAGGTCTACATGGTAGAACCAGGACCAAACCCAAATCTGTGACACTCCAGGGCCCATTCTCTTAAACACAACATGATATCAATCTCAGTCCATAAACCTCGGTATGAAAGAAATATCTCCTTATTTTATATAATTCCCTCCCACCCCAGGGTTATGTCAAGTCTCAAGGTCTCACTTAGGGAGAAGCACCCCATCTGGACCTTTGATCCTGAGGTATCTCATCCCTGGAACCTTTGGGTCTCTGTTGCTGCCATGTTATATTTGGGGTCTGGGACTCTTTTGCGAGGCTGTCTGTGGTCCCTCTACCTGAGGTCATGCACAGCCATTTCTCTGTGGGGTCTTCCTTCCTTCCTTCCTCAGAAAGCTGGTAGGAAGCAGGACAGCTCCCCTGCTGCTCCTTGCTGCACAGGCCTCTCTTGGCCTCTTCCCAGCCCAGGGCCCACCTTTGAGCCTGGGCTGGCTCTCCCCTTCCTCTCTAAGACATGCATTCTCTCTGCACCCATGAATCCCTTTCTTCCTTTTACCTCCTCTGCAAACCCTCTAAGTTCTCCTGAGGGCTTACACTTTTGGAAGCAAAGGTCAGATATGATTAATTATTAAATTAATTATATATTATATAATAAACTATATAATAATTTACTATGTATTATTTACTATTATATAGTTTATAAATAAATATATGTTATATAATTACATGTACACATATACATATATAATTAAATATAATCGTCTCAAAATCATTAGCCACATAAGCTATGGGGCAGGGACCCTCTCCTCCCCGCTCATGGTTGTGGTCTACCCTCCCTGCCTTTTCCCCTTCCCAGGCATTTATGTGTTCCCCACTTTCTCCCAAGTTTCCAGTTCAGACCTGGGCAGGTTATAGTACCCCAAAACTCCTTCCTGTTGCCTTTATTAGGGTTACAATGCCAGAGAGTGATGAGAGCTGGCATTTCCGGGGAAAGAGAAGGAGGAGTTGTTGCTGTCTGGTGCTGCCGTCATGAGCCACACATCACACTCCACTCTCACGCCCTCATCTGAGCACTCACCTGGGCCCTGTGCTCTCAGGCTACAGGTGGATCCAGCTGGCAGTGCCCGGGGCCTATGAGAAGCCACAGCTCTTGCCCCTGCAGAGTCCGGTGGAGCAGGGCCTCCCATCCACCTTTACCTTCCATGTGAATCCAGTGCTCAGCTCCAGGCTGCATGTGGAGCTCTGGGAGAAGCTCATGGTCCTTCAGGTGAGTGAGCCCATAGCCCTGGCGCCAGTCACATCCTATGGGAAAGGGCTGGATGATAGAACCAGTCACCTAGAGGAACAGTGAGAGTGACCCTGGAGGCAGCTTTTCCTCACTCTGGAGAGCTACTTGGGTGTTTTCTTGTCTGCAGAGCAACTCGAGTGCTGAGCTGGAGGCTCAGACCAGCAAGCTGGGCGAGGGGGACATCCTGCTCTCTTCGCTGCCCTTAGGCCAGGAGGAACAATGCTTTGTGGCCCTGGGGGAGGTAAGGCTCTGCCTGGATGCTGGCGGTACCCAGGCCAGCTCTGTTACCACCAAGAGAGATGTGGGGGAAGGGCTGAGAGGGATCAAGATCAGGTGAGCCTGGAGCTCAGCCATGGTGCCTCCATCTGGGCCAGAGTTAACAGAGCAGCAGGGGCTGACAGGCAGGAGAGCAAGTTCCCTGGGAAAGGGGTGCTCAGAGATGGGGCTGTTGTCTCTTTCAGAACCAGGAGGTGGCTCTGAGTGTGAAGGCAGAAGTGAGGTGAGGTGGGACTTAAGGAAAAAGGCCTCTTGGGAGGCCAAGTGTGGGAAATACCTCAGTGTGTTCTGCTCTCCTGCCCACTCAGCATAGGCCCTGGGGATCATCTGTTTCTCTCCCCATTTTGTTCTGGGGGGAAGTCCCTTGGGATCTTTCTAGAGGGCCTCACAGGGTATGGTGTGCTCCTTTGAAAAATGGGCTTGGGCTGAGGATCTTCTCTACGGAATAGTCACCCAGTTCTCCCCTCCCCACCATACCCTTTCCCTCCCCACCTGAGGCAGCTCTGCAGACCTTGACCTGCGCCTTGGCTTTGACCTCTGCGATGGAGAGCAGGAATTTCTGGACAAGAGGAAGCAGGTCGTGTCCAAGTCACTGCAGAAGGTGCTGGGATTGAGTGAGGCTCCGGACGGTGATCAGGTATGGAATGGAAGAGTCAGACTCCAGGGTCACTGGGACCAAATCCATCCTCTTCCTTTGAGAGGACTTGTGTGGCTAAGAGGTGACAGAAAGCCTGGAGGAAGAGTGGGGAGCAGAGGGGGAAGAAGGCAGGCCTGTTAGCCTGCACTGATAGGGACAATCAGTAGGGTCGGGGTCCTATATGTGACTAAGGGTGAAGAGCCCTGGCCAAGGGTGGGCAAAGGGATGTGGAGGTAGAGCACCATGGGAGCTTCTGAGCAGGGAACAACTGAACCATGACTGGGGGGCAAGAGGAAAGATAGCGCTGAGAGACCTTAGCGTAAAGCAGGAACAAGACGGTGGCTTCCTCCTGGCTGTGTGTTTACTCAAGAGGTAGAACCTGCATCCAGTACTAACAAGGCAAGCAAGCCCAGATGGTTCATTAAGTAAATAGGAGTGTCTATCCTGCCCTGTGCCCGATATCCACTCTGCAGATGGAGGGCAATGAGGACACAGACCTTGTGCACAGGAGCTCTGTCTCATCCAGATCTCAGAAGGAACAGTGCCCTCTGCGAGAAGTGGTCAGGGAGACTTGTTTCAAGACAGGAGAAAAAGAGAGGACAGGACAAGGAAACGAAATGAACTAAACCTTCATGGAGAAGCTGAGCAGCTCAAAAGCTTCTCATCTGACCCCACCATGCCCCTCTAATCCTGAAGGGGACCTTAACATCTGGGCTGCTGGCATGTCTTGGGGAGGATCCAGGCTGCTTGGTGGTCTCTGTCACTTTAGTCCAGTGGTTCTCAACTGGGGGTAATTTTGCCCCCCTGGAGACATTTTTGATGGTCATGACTGGGGTGCAGGGGATGGGGGTTTGTTACTGGCACCTCATGGGTAGTGGCCAGGGATGCTGCTAAACATCCTACAATGCACAGGACAGCCCCTCACAACAAAGAAGTACCTGGCTCAAAATATCAGTAGCGCCGGGGTGGAGAAACCCTGTTTTAGCTGGTTTGGGTGAACCATCCCAGACATGTACCCTTCCTCGTATAATGGTTGACATCCATCTCTCTTGGATCCTAGCTCATCACTTTCTGCTATATGATCTCGGGGCACATTATCTAAACTTCCTCTGCCTCAGTTTCCTCATCTGTAAAATATGGCCCTCATTGGCTTGCTCTGAGGATTAAATGAGATAATCCATGTGAGGCTCTTAGAACAATGTCCAACACACACATAAATGTCAGTAGTTGTTGTTGCTGTTGTCATTAATAAAAATGTCTTTAATTAATTAATAATAATATTGTGCCCCAGGTGCCTGTGGTGGCTGTGCTGGGTTCCGGGGGTGGAACTCGAGCCATGTCTTCTCTGTACGGCAGCCTGGCG
The DNA here is from genome assembly GCA_029593785.1 of Cabassous unicinctus. Classification (NCBI taxonomy): domain Eukaryota; kingdom Metazoa; phylum Chordata; class Mammalia; order Cingulata; family Chlamyphoridae; genus Cabassous; species Cabassous unicinctus. The sequence continues at coordinate 8,299 of JAQZBX010078224.1, forward strand.
GGCCTGCAGGAGCTCGGCCTCCTGGACACTGTGACCTACCTGAGCGGGGTCTCTGGGTCCACCTGGTATGTGAGTTGGGACTGGGTGCAGAGTGGAGAGCCCTGGAGGGCAGGGGCGTGACCCTGAGGAGGGCCCAAGTCCCAACGGCCCCTCCGTGTGGGTGGTACAGGCCAGTGGTTGGAAGTGATGGTGGAGGAAGGCTCACCACATACTTCTGAAGTCCTGGTGGCCTACATCGCACCCCTCCCCTTTCTGTGTTCCCCACCCCTGACTCACTGGCACTCCCTCCATCCCCAGGTGCATCTCCACAATCTACAAGGACCCAGCCTGGTCCCAGGCAGCCTTGCAGGGCCCCATGGAGCGAGCCCAGGCTCGGGTCTGCAGCAGCAAGATGGGGGCACTGTCCACAGAGCGGCTACAATACTATGCCCAGGAGCTGGGGGTCCGAGAAAGTAGCGGCCTCATTGACCTTTGGGGCCTCCTCATTGAGTACTTCCTGTATCAGGAGGTAAGAGAAGAGCAGACTTGTAACATGAGTCCTCCACCCCTGCTCTCCCAAGCACTTAGTTCTGCCTTAGCCCCAGGGGCTAAGATCTGAGATTTGCAAAGCTGGCCCTGAAGGTTGAGGGGGTGAGATCCCCGATGGGCTGACGCCACTCCATCTTTCCTGGGTGCATCTGCTCCTTACCCCTGGAGAGGGGGAGCCTGGACTGCAGTTCTCAGCTTTGTCTGCATATTAGAATCTCCTGCACAGCTTTTCAAAACCTGAGTGTTTTGAAAATGCCCTAGGTGATTCCAGCACGCCGCTGAGGCAGACCATTCCACCATTGGGCAGTACCACCATGACTCCCAGCGCCTGCTGGCCCCTCCTAGAACTGCAGGCCAGTCCTCGCTAGGAAAGGAGGACTCAGAGCTGAGGCTCTTTCTCAGCCTTGGTGACCCGACCCACTGGTGTGTGGCTATCAGTAGTGGATATATAACACAAGTGATTTATCATTTCTAAGTAAAGAATCCATGTTTTGAGTAATTTACTTTTTAAATAAATTAGACTGAATTTTCAGTTATTCCTTTGAAAATGCCACTGACTCCCTTACATTCTAATAGGCTTTCTTGAATGGGCAAGAAAGGCAGGGCGGGGTTCCCACGACCCCTGGAATTGCACAAAACCCACAGTGGCCTCTCTTACCTCTGCTGCAGCCTGAAGCTTGTGTTTTAGAGACCTGTCTCTAGAATACTGACCCTGGAGACCCGAAGTCTCTCCTGCGGGCACCCCATACCCTGGGCAGAGTGCTGGGCCTTAGGCCACAGGGATGGGGAAAGGAAACTCCCAAAAGGCCAAGCTGCATCCTTTCTTTCCTGCCCAGGAGAATCCGGCCAAGCTGTCTGACCAGCAGGAGGCAGTCAGCCAGGGTCAGAACCCTTTCCCCATCTATGCCAGCGTCAACGTCCGCACCAACCTCAGTGGGGAGGACTTTGCAGGTGCCTGGGTTGTGGAGGCTTGGAAAGGAGGTAGCGGCAGTGGTTGGCAGGAAGGGTCGGGGAGGCCAGGGCCTTCAGAGTACTTATGGCTTGTAGCTCAAAAGAGAGTCCTTGCCTGATGTGCACTGGAGTCAATGATGTGACATCAGGATTTTGAGAAGAGAGAGAGTTTATTCAGCAAAGGCTAGCCTCGCGAAGACAGGAGCGAGGTCCCTCAAATCTGTCTCCCCGAGTTGGAAGTCTTAGAGTTTTTATGGCATTAAATAAAGCAAGGTGGGGTTGTGATGGCTGAAGGGAAGATAGTGCAATAGTGAGTGCGATAGTGGGGAACGTGGCAGATGGGCATCATGCTGACTTATATGTTGCATGACTAGCAAGTGACATTCTGAGCATGATGAGTGAGTGGTTTGAGATGACAAGGTTGGAGATAGTCTAATCTCTGAGTATGTGCAGATTGATCACATGCTTAGTTCATCTGTTTAAGGTTTAGGCTGTTGCACATGTCAGGTGAGCTAACTCCAAGAGGAACTGGCTTAGTCAGTTCTGGGCTGACTCACGTTACTTCATTAATGAAAACTGAGGGCTACATACAGGATTATCAGACTTCAGGGTTGCAAAACAAGATAAGGGGACACAAGTGGGACTAGTTATGAGTTGTTTTGTTACTGTTCGTTTCCAAGGTAAAGATTATGCAGTTATAAAGCATAGCATCAGCATTAAAGAAACAAGGCATCTATCTAGGCTACAGTTCAGTGAGTCACAGATGTCGGCTTCTGGCTATTTTACATTAAGACTATATTGCAATATATCAGAGGGTTATTAAGTGCCTAAAATACAATTTTGTGGGCTGAAACCTATTTGTTAATTTATGATCAGTTATAGTAGGCATTGGCCAAAAACGGGGGGCTTGGAGCCCAATGGGGCTGTTGTCCCTGCTCTTGGAAAGACAAAGATTCCTGTTCAGGTACAAGGGTTAGGGGGACCTTTTGGGTCCTGGTGAGAGGTCCTTGGTGACTTTCCTTTCACTCCGGGCCCCCAGAGTGGTGTGAGTTCACGCCCTATGAGGTTGGATTCCCCAAGTATGGGGCTTATGTCCCCACCGAGCTCTTCGGCTCAGAGTTCTTCATGGGGCGACTGCTGAAGCTCCGGCCTGAGCCCCGGATCTGCTACCTGCAGGGTATGTCTGGAGGACTGGGGGGCCGGGGGGCGGGGTGCCTAACAGAGCTTGGCCAGGCCCTTAAATGGGGTGGAGGGAGAGGCTGGGAGGAGTTGTAAGAGCCTGGGGTCCTGCCTGTCGCCTTAGGTATTTGGGGCAGCGCCTTCGCAGCCAGCCTCGATGAAATCTTCCTGAAGACCGCCGGCTCGGGCCTCAGCTTCCTGGACTCACACAGGGACTGTGTAGACATCACAGGTAAGGGTCTCCAGCCCCCTCCCATACCACTTTCCAGCAATGGGGCCCTGGCAGAGATGTGAAGAATGAGGGAGGGGGTAGTGAAGGACTTAATTGTACCATTGCATTTGGAGAAGTCCTGAAGAAATGACTTTTAGCTTAGTGTCTCTAGATGACCAAAGAAGGTCCGTAAAGGCAGTAAGTGAGGAGTTGGGGGGCTGGGGAGGCTGCATGTCAGAAAACTCAGTGGGAGATGTGAGTGTTCCGTGAAAAGGCCACGCTTAGTGGGCCTCTGCTTTGGGCTCAAATTACATCAACTCAGTCCAGGACCACTGGGTATCTGTTTGATAGTCTGTTGTCAAAAGACAAATCAGAATCTGGTCTGCAGATTATGGCATTTTATCTGGGACACCAAAACTTTTACTGCAGCAAGGAAGGTGGGTCACTTGCAAAAAATGGAAGTAGCGTCGAGCTTCTAGGGATGGCAAGTGATTTTTGTAGCCATAAAGAGGACGTTAGCTTGACTCCTATTGATTGGATAGCAGTTTGTCTGTCTTACAGGGGTGGGTTTAGGGCACATGGCCTTTATTTTGTATTGGGTCAAACGTAATGAACTAGGGGCTTGATTGGCTGAGTTGGCCACCTTTGATGGTGATTTCAAATAGCAAAAGCTAGAGGAAGTTCAAAGAGAAATTAGAGTTTTTGTCGTTTTTCTTTTTTTTTTTATGTTTGTTCTGGCTCGGAGGGGTCCCTAGGACGTTATCCATACAATTTTATCACTGTCCATACCCCTTGAGTGGCTCCCCTTTCACCTGGTCCTTAACATGGCCTAAGAGATCCCAGCTTTGTGGGAAATCCCTTCGTCCCTGGATAACACTTGCTTAGCTTGCAAGATTCTGCTCAGACATCATTTTATCAGGAGGCCTTCTCTGTTCCACACATTCCTCAAGGCTGATTGAGGATCTGACCACTGTGGCCCCACAGGACCATGTACACGTGGCCTGCAGAGCCAAGGCCATGTCTAATTCACCTTTGCATCCCTCGTGCATAGCACAGTGCTGGGCCTGTAGCAATGAAGTGGAACACTTCTTACAGAAAGAAATTCAGCACCCAGACAATGTGGTTAAATGAGGAACCTTTATTACCGGCTGGCCGGGGCTCCCTCCAGCAGTAACCATACTTGCCCGGTTTTAAGTCTGTAAAGTCTATCTTCCAGTGTTCTCCGGGTTCCAGTCCCCGTAGCTTACTTCCTTCTGGAATTTTTATTCCTCTTTTTTGATTTACTTTGACGCAGACTTCACATCAGTTTGAGAGATCCTTGCTGAGTTTAGACAAGTTTTGGAAGTAAAAGTTTCTTTGCAGTAGCTCAGTTAACCTGGTGCTTCCCATATGTGTGGCAGTGTGTAATCGTTTTACTAACTGCCTTCCTGTTGTTTCTGGTAAGTAAATTTTACCCTTTGGCAGAACGAGCCACCCTTCTTGTGCCGCTTGGGCTCCCAGGTTTTTTCCTTTAACCACCTCTTCCGGAGAATACCGGAACGCTGGCACCTCTTGAATGGGGACAGCCGGGAACAGTCGGAGCGGGGCGACTGGCAGGAGGGCTGCTGCTCACGCTGCTTCATTTGCCAGCCGATTTCCTTCTGCCTGTGGAGAGTTTCCTTTCTGATGTCCTTTACAATGCATGATAGCTACTAGTTTGGGAAGTTATATTGCCTTTAAATGTGCTAGAATTTCTGTTCTGTTTTAATTTCCTTTTCCCCCAGCAGTCAGGAACCCACGTTCCTGGTAGAGAGCCCCGTGTGCGTGGATGGTGGCAAACGCGTATTGGCTGTCAGTGTAGATATTGACAGTCTTGCCCTTAGCTCACCTTAATGCTTGGGTGAGAGCCACAAGTTCAGCTTTCTGTGCAGAAGTGCCGTGACCCAACGATTGGGACCAAATAATGACAGGGGGCTCTACTACTGCCACACCAGCATACTGAACTCTGTCCTTGATGAAGCTATTGTCATCTACATAGAGCTCATGGGGGGCCTCAGTGATTGGTAACACCTTCTGGGCCACCTCCATTAATTCAGAAAGTAATTTTCCCTTAAACCCTTCCAACCTCTGCAACTTTTTCAGGATATCAGGAGCTGACTGTGTGACAAACGCTATATTAACTGCCCTGCGGTTTTCAGGAGCTTCAGGGTCTATTGGAGTATAATTCCGATAGACTTTCATTAATCTTTTAAAAAGGCTTAGGGTGACTCATTGGGCTCTTGGGTAGTTTCGCTTACCTTTGAAAGATTAGTAGGCTTCCGGGTGGCGGCTCGAAGGCCCCGCAAAAGAGTCTGGCGAAACCGCTCGAGAGCCTCCTTACCTTGGTCTGAATTGTAGTTCCACTCGGGGCAAGTAGAAGGAAAAACCCTTTCAATACGTGCAGGATCTGTAGTAGGCAGGTCATCATGGCTTAAAACTGCTTTTATTGCCTCCCTTTGGATTTTGTCTCTCTCTTTAGAGGTGAATAGGACCTGCAACAGCTGATGACAGTCATCCCAAGTGGGATTGTGGGTAAAGAATATTGTTTCTAAGAGGGTGATCAGCCCTTGGGGTTTTTTAGAAAATGGAGGGTTCTGATGCTTCCAGTTGTACAGATTAGTGGAGGAGAAGGGGGCATATACCATAAATGGGAGTCCATCATCCCCTACCCTAGGGCCTGTCTGATGCAAGGGCAGAAGGGGCACTGCACTTTCTTTTTGAGGTGACTGATATGGCGTCCCCTCTCGAGTATGGGGAGGGCTAACCAAGGGGGTTTTCTCTAAGGTGGGGAGCGGGGATAGAGGGGTTCAGGAGGGGCGGTTGAGGGTGCAGGGGGGATAGAGGACTCCGGGGTTGGGGACGGTACAGGGGAGGTTCTTCTACTAGCTCTTCCGGTTCCCCTTGGAGTACGGTGGTTTCCGGGCCTTTAGCATGGGGTTTCGAGGGGAGCTGAGTTGCAGGCTGGACT
>JAQZBX010078225.1:0-14155 GCA_029593785.1 Cabassous unicinctus
GATTCCCTCATGGCGAAGAAATTCAACAGAAACAAAAATGAAGAAAGGGTGTGACAGACATTGTTGTCCAGCATTCTTCCTACCGGCTTTTAAACCAGAACTTCCAGGTTTTGGATGAGTCCATGGCTTCCTCCATCAAGGACATGTTTCTCAGCATCCTGTAAAGCTTGTTAAGACCATGTGACTGAATTTCAGCTGATGGCACGTGATTCCACATAGGGTTGTGTCCCCGCTCCTGCTGACCAGAATGCAGACAGGAGCCAGAGAGAGAGCGGCCGCATCATGCCCACAGATGAGTCACACACTGCACCACACACCACCTCTGGCCATTAAGTGAGGGACAGAAAAAACAAACATCTCTTCTGATATGGGCTGTATCAGACCAGTTTTGGTAAAGGAAAGAGAAATCACTATATATCTTATAAGCAGAAAAGTGACTTACTAAACGGAATGTTATGCTTCCAAACTCACAGGAAAGGATAAGGCTCATGACAGAAACCTCCAAAAAGCTTTCTCAGAATGTTACAGAAAATGGTACAGGAGGAGGAAACCAGTGCCTACATGGCAACTGTCACTCTGGCCATGAAGCTACAGAAAGACCAAGAGAACAATCAAAGGGCAGAAAGACAATGTCTCCTCACGCTGCCGCACACTTACCGTGGGACAGCCAGCGCGCACTATCAGGGAGCCCGGGAAGCGTGCTGCACTGGGGGTCCCTTGTCTAGAGAGCACTGCACAGCACTGCGCTGGAAGAAAGGCAGAGGAAGGCTGACACCAATTCAGCACGGCGGGCCTCTGTTAGTGCTGCTCAGACTACATTTTAACCATGAAAAAAATGGCTTTCAAGTTAACTAAGCCAAGCTTGTTTACATAAGAAGTACACTGAATAATAAATTGAGACGTAAAAATACTGCTAGTATTACTAATAAGCAAACAGATAATTCCAGAGATAAGGCAAGTCTGAGAATCACTCATCACTTAAATATTACATTGTGGCAGCAATTTTCAAAAATGAGACTTTTATATAGCAGACTACCTTTTGATATATGGAAATAAAGAACAAGCTAGCAACAAACCTCATTTCTACATGCACATGAACATTTAGAGGAATGCATTTCATCTAGTATGTTAGACATCAAATGACTGAATAATGGCACAATAATGAGAATGTCATTTGGAGCTTTTCACAATAATTTAAAAATCATTCTGAAGTTTTCAATAATGTAGGAAAGCCTCTGCTATTAGGTCAAGGGCAACATTTGTTTGCATTACTTAAAGGTCATTAAAATACATCCTTAATCATAACATGTGGTTCATTACAAATAAAATTGCCTTTCGTTCAATAAAACTAATTAAATGTAAATGGTGTTGTTTACTGCGATATGGATCTTTTGAAATAAATCAGCAAGTCATGATTTATTGAAAATTACTGTGACCTCATTGTTGTTAATAAATGTGCTTGATCACAAAAGCCAGAAACCTATTTCCTGAATGTCTGTGGTGCCTGAAAACTTTGCCTTGCATGCGACTGTGAAAACAGCAAGAAATCTAATCTGGCATTACAGAATTTGCAGCACAGCTATTATTAAATGACTTGTTAAAATTTTATTTCTCTGATCATATTAAGTGGTTTGGGAATACAAAAAAATGTGTAGAGATTCTCCTTGGTGATGTTATCAGTTCTTTAAGAAAGCTGTAGGATTTGTACATTTATTTAATTGGGTATCACAATGGATATAATGCTTAGCTGATGATGAGAATAACAGTAAAGACACCAAATATTCCCAAATTACATTTCATTCAAGAGACACAGAAGTCAAAATGGGTGACAATTATGGGCAAATGAGCTATTAAATGAAAAACCAAATTGCCATACGTGCATTCATGATGAAGAGCTTACTTCTCTATGAAAAAAAAAAAAAACTTATACATACATAATAAGCCAAATTACATGAAGCTGGCTAAAAATTTAAATTAAGTAATGAATCAGAAATTCAGTTAAGCTTTCTTTTTCCTAAGATATACTGCTTTTTGATTTTATGGTCATAACAAAAACTATAATGTTTTCATCTACCATATGGTTATTTCAACTGTTTACTCATTCTCTTCATCAAAGTCATGAATCATGAAATCATAATATCAACCATGAATATTACAACTTTGTAAAGTAAATATTTTGAAATTCATATATATGATTGTTGCTAATAAAAATGAAGAAAACATCTTTATAAAATTAAATACAATAAAATGCCACTTTTGTGATCAGTGCAAAGAGAATAACACACATAGAGAAAATAACACAGCGGACTTTGGACTACTTTATTAAGCTAATTTACATGCAATCAATTGCACATATTTAAAGGATCCAACTGGATGAGCGTTTATCTGTGTCTACACCTTAGAAACCACCCGCACAATCAAGACCCTGCACACTTCTGTCTCCCGGCTCCAGGGTCCTTGTGCGCTTTTGCAGCCCACGTCTCCCCTCCCACTCCCAGCCCCAGGCTACTCCTGATCTGCTTTGCCTCCACAGGTTGGGGTTGTTCTGCAAACTCTGGAATCTTCTATTAATGTCCTCATATACTACATCCTCTTTTCCACCCAGTTTCTTTCTGACACATTCTTTCTAATATAGAGTTTTAATTCAGCACTTTCTTTTCTACTAGTTTTAGAAAAACAAAATATACTTAAAATTTATGACTTTAGCATGACAGTTTCCACACTGTTTACTACCAGGACACTTTAGAATTCTTTGAAGGCTCTTCTGAGGCCCCAACGAGGGAGAAAGGTAAGACACAGCGGGAGGTTTGAGCAAACTACAATCTTTTTCAATCACTTCAACATTCATAATCTTTACCTCCCCCTTTAATCCTGGAGAAATTACTTGAGTATGTTTGCTGAAAATGAGAAAAAGAATACAAAGGAAGAAATATATAAACCAAAATATAGTAGCACTAATCCAGCAATCAGTTCAAATTACATTAGATAGTCAACAGGCTGCAAGAATATCTTTATGATCATATGAATAAGAAACAAGATGGTTTCAGTAATAAGGTGACGGCACAGTGGAAAACCCCGGGAGGCAAAGGATCGAAAGAGCTGGGAAAGGAAGATACAATTAACAGAGCACTGCACATAAAGGGAGGTATGGTTTAGAAGGAACCTATGTGGCCTTGATGAAAACGCCCTCTGAGCCTCACAGACGTAAGGGCATGAAGAGACCTGCTCTGAGGGTCTATGTGCATGAAGTGGAACCACTGTAATATTTTAGTAATATGACTGCTATAAAAGTTAATAACTGGCTTTTCATTTTTAGACTCTACACTTACATTGGTTACTGCTGGGAAATGAGACAAATTATAAATGAATATTGGTGGGCACCCACAGCCTTCCAGGCACAACACAAAATCCATAAGGATAAAGGAAAAAATAAACATTGAATGAAATAAGATTTAAGACATTTATATGGCACAGATATTACAGATTTAGCAATCAAGAAAAAGACTGGGAGAATATATCACAACACACAGTAGGCAAAGGCCTGGAGAAACAACTCGCTGATGCTCAGAGTTTAAAACTGCATGAACATTTGAGGGTACTTTTGCCCTAAGAGGGACCAAAGCCCAAGACTCAACCATACATGATTCAGATGAGATTTTAGATTCAGATTTTGTGCTGGAATGGTTATGGCTTTGGGAACATGAGGATCAGGTAAATATATTTACATGTGACCAGAACATGAATTTGGGGAACAAGAGGATGGATTGTTATGGCTTAGACTGTGCTCCCAACTCCCAATCCCAGCACCCGTGAATGTGCCTGAATTTGGAAACAGGGGCATTGCAGATGCAATTAGCTAAGTTAAAAAGAGGCCACACTAGAACGGGGGGCCTTATAGGATGGGGAGAGGAGACCCAGAGCCAGAAGAAGGCCTGGGGACAGCAGAGGCAGCCTGTGCGCTGCAGCTGCACACGGGCTGCCACCAGAAGCGGGCAGGAGGCTGGGCGGGTTCTCCCCATGGATCGGAGGGAGCGCGGCCCTGCCAGCACCTTCATTTCAGACTTCTGGCCTCCAGGACCGCAAGGCACTAAATTTCTGCTGTCTTAAGCCTCCCCGTTTGTGGCTGCTTGCTACAGCAGCCATGGGAGACCACCAGTACAGATTCAGAATGTGCTCTGCAACTGAAATAGAATTGAACAATAAATACATTACAAAAGATACCAGGAAAACCCCCAATTACTTGGCAAATAAATAATATCTTTCCAAATAACTGAGGGGCAAAAGAAAAATCACAGAAGAAATTAAAAAATATTTTAATTAAAGATTAATATATGAAAAATTTGAGTGATACAGTTTGTAAAGTAGTGCTTAGACAGAATTTACAGCTCTAAATGCTTATAATAGAAAAGAAGGTCTAAATCAAGAGGTCTAACTTCTACCATAAGAAGCTAACAAATAAAATTAAACATAAACCAAGAATGAAGAAAATAAAGGTAAGAGCAGAAATCAAAAGGAAAATGAAGAGAGAGAAAGATGATCAATGAAACCAAAAGCAAGGTCTCTAAAATGATCAATAAAATCGATGAACCTCTAACTAGACTGATCAAAAGATATAAATTATCGATATTGGGAATGAAAGAGAGGATCCTACATTCACCTAAAAATAATAATGGAAAATTATGAATGCCATACCATTAAACCAGACAACTTAGATGAAATGGGCAAGTCCCTTGAAAAATACAAATCTCCAATGAGCAGATGGTCTGATTAGCTCTATATATATTTTTAAAAATTCAATTCACAATTACATAGTTGCCCCCAAAGTGAACTCCTGATGCAGATGGCTTCCAGAATAAATCTGTTCAACATTTTAAAAAGAAATAACACCTATCTTATTCAAGCTATTTCAGAAATTACAGAAACCAAGAACACCTCCCAATGTATTTTATGAGGCCAGCAGACCCCTAGCTATCCTGGATAACAAACGAAAGACACACGACAAAATCAAAAACAGACTGACATTCTTTATGATAAAATATTAGCCAATCATATACTACAATATATGAAAAGGATACTCAGCATGACCAAATGGTAGATTTAGCCCAGGAACACAAGGTTGGTGTGACCATCTAAAATCAGTCCACATAATTCAAAATATTAACAGAAAAAGGAGAAACAAAACCATACAATCATCTCAGTAGATGCAAAAAGTGTTTGAAAAATCTAACACCCATTCATGACAAAAAATTAAAAAAAAAAACAAAAAAAACCTCTCTCAGCAAAGCAGGAATAGAAAATACTCCCTCCCTCAAGCTGATAAAGAGCATCTATGAAAAACCCACAGTCATCATCACATGTTGAAAGACAATGTTTTTCCTTAAGACTGGAAATAAGACAAGGACGACTAGTCTCACCACTTCTATTCAACACTGTATTAGAGGTCTTAGCCAATGCACTATGGCAAGTAAAACAAATAGAAGGCATATAGATTGGAATAAAAGAATTAAATTGTCTTCTCTGCACATGACATGACCATATACAGAGAAGATTCTAGGGAATCTACAAAAAAAGCAACTACAATGACATAAATAGACATTTCACCAGAGGATATACAGATGACAAACAAGCACAAAGAACAATGGTCAGCATCATTAGCCATTAGGGAAATACAAATTTAAACCCCAACAAGCTATCACTACACACCCATAACATGACTGAAATAAAAAATAATGAGAACACCAAATGCTGGTAAGAATTTTGAGAAACTGGATCACTGAGACCTTGCTGGTAGAAACGAATGTCCAATGGTGCAGCCACTCCTGAGCACAGTTTGACAGTTTCTTATAAAACTACACATGCTCCTACCATATGCCCTAGGAAGTGCAGCATGCAAACCTACCCCCATGCCCAGACAGGTAAGGACTACATCCTGGCTTGTGACCTAATGATTTAATAAGTGCCCAATTGTTTCTGCAAATTATAAATGGGGTAAAGGACAGCTGATCAAGTGGAAGGTGTCAATGCCAAGCTTAACTTCTCTAATCCCCTCAACATTTGGTCTAGTAGAATTGCAGTCCCTCACTCACCCAACAAAAGACGTTTTTTGTTTTTGTTTTTGTTTTTGTTTTACTTATGTCTCCCCACCCCCTCGTTGTTTGCACTTCCGGTGTCTGTTCGTCCTCTTTGTTTCTTTAGGAGGCACTGGGAACTGAACCTGGGATCTCCGATGTGGGAAGGCAGCACCTAATCACTTAAGCCACCTCCGTTCTCTGCTTTGTAGTGTCTCTCGTTATGTTTTTCCTCTTGTGTCTCTTGTTGTGTCATCTTGTTGTATCATCTTGATGCGCTGACCCATCGCGCCAGCTCACTGCCCTGCTCGTCCTCTTCAGGAGAGACCGGGAACCTCTGTTCCCTGCTTTGTTGTGTCTCTCATTACGTTTTTCTTCTCGTGTCTCTTGTTGCATTATCTTGTTGTGTCAGCTTGCCGCGCTGGCCCATAGCGCCGACTTGCTCTCCTCCCTAGGAAGCACTGGGAACTGAACCACAGACTTCCCATGTGGTAGGTGGGAGCCTAATCGCTTAAGCCACACCCGCTTCCCAATAAGACATTTTAACTTAAATAAATTATATGTGTAATATCCTATAGAATTTAAATAAGCAATCATAGATCATCTAGAATTAACAGAACATGAAAGCAAATGAAACTTTTTGCCAGAGTGCTACCTTGCTGAAAACACGGATCAAGAACAAACATTTCGATACATTTTTTTTTTTTTTAAACCTTCTAACCTAGGGATTGGTGGAGACTATGTGATATTCTGGGTGCAAATAGGAAAAAGTAAAATAAATCTACATATCTAAGAAGGGGAACTTATAAGTAGGATACATGTTTGTATATGTCTGGTCTTATCAATTTGAAATTACTATAAACATACACATAAGCACATATATAATTTTTGATTGACAAATACCAATAAAATATGTGTAAAGGACCTGGACAAATGTTTAACCACATAAGAAATACAAATCTCTAATAAGTATGTGGGGAAAAAACTTTAAATCCTATTAATAAAGAAGTACAAATTTAAAAATATTTTTACTTATCAAATTGAAATTTATTCTTCAAAATCTATTTATTTTGAGAAGATAATTCCTCACACAGAGGTTGAATTATGCACCCCTACAAACACACGTTCTTAACCTGACCCCACGTCCCTGTGGGTGTGGACTCCTGTGAACAAGACCTCTGTTGCCTTAGTGGCCAACTGAGTCAGGTAGGTCCTAACCCATACAGGGGGACCCTCATAAGGAGAAGACGCAGGAGGCCATAAGTCAGAGAACTGAGTGCCCCAGCAGCCGGAAGCCAGGGGAAGACCTGAAGAGCATGACAGGATCCGAGGTGCAAGCCAGGGACGCCCACAATCACCAGCAGCAGCACCAGAAAGCTGCAGACTCTGGAAGAAAGCATGGCCTTGCCGATATCTTGATCTAGGACTTCTTCTAACCTGAAACTGGGAGCCAATAAATCCCTACTGCGGTATACGTGACAGAGGAACTAGCAAACTGAGACACTAGTGTCACACCTTGCTGGTTACAGGAACTTCTGACACAAATCTTCTACGACAATTTGAAAATAACAGAAGCCTGAAATTATGGATATCCTTTGACCCCACAATCCTGCTTCTAAGAATTTATCTGAAGGAAAAAGACTATATAGATGCCTTCTCTTGATGTTTACATATTAACAAGGGGGGTGGGGGTGGGGAGTTGCCTACTTGCTCTAGTCCATAAAAGAGGTGGTAGAGGTCAGCTGGTCAGCTGAGGATGCTCATCTTCAGCTCAGGGGTTGGAAATTGACGGCCTGGGGGCCAGAGCTAGCCTGCACTCAGTTTCTGTAGGGTCCTCAAGGCAAGAAAAAAGGGTTGTAAAAAAGAAGACAACAGCAGCAGCAGTGGCAAATACGTGACAGATACTATATTAGTCAGCCAAAGGGGTGCTAATGCAAAATACCACAGATTGGTTGGTCTTTATAAAGGGTATTTATTTGGGGTAGAAGTCCATAGTTACCAGGCCATAAAGCATAAGTTTCTTCCCTCACCAAAGTCCATTGCCACGTGTTGGAGCAAGACAGCTGCCGGCGTTTGCCAGGGTTCAGGCTTCTTGGGTTCCTCTCTTCCCGGGGCTGCGTTTCTCTCCGGGCTTAGCTCCTCTGTTTCCTCCACAAGGTCAGCTGTGAACTCTCAGGCGGGGCCTTCTCTCCAACATCAAAACTCCAACATCAAAATTACTCCCTCTGTCTTTTGCTTGCCTTTTATATTTGATTCCCCCACCCACCAAGGAGTGGGGCTCAACGCCCTACTGACGTGGCCCAGTCAACGCCCTAATCATAACCTAATCATGCCCAGATTAACAGATCAGTTTACAAGCATAATCTAATATATATTTTTGGAATTCATAATTACATCAAACTGCCAAATGGCTACAAATACATTATGTGGCCCCCAGCCGAAAATATTTAATAGCTGACCCTTAACAGAAAAAGTTTGCCAGCCCCTAGCCTAGCTTAATTCTTTAACCCCCCGCCAAACAGGTGTTTTCAGTAGGGGCTGCCTTTCCCTATTTGCTTTCTCTCTACTTTCCCCGATCCAAAAAGTAAATAAATAAATAAGAAGAAAAAAATGTGTGTGTACCATACACAGGATGAGGACAGGAAAGACAAGCCCCGAATGGTCAGTATTCTAGCTAGGCAACAGAATTAGAGAGGATGTTTTTAACTGTATTCTAAATTTTCTATGAAGAACTTGTACTTATTTTAAGACAGCAAAACAGCCAAAAAGCTTTGATTTTCTCCTTTTAGTAAGCTTAAATTTAGACTTCACACTCCAAATACAACATTTTAAACTTCTGCATCCCATCACTCCCTGGCCCCTCTCTGCCCCCATCATACTGTCCTCCCTGCACGGAGTTGGAAGATGTACAGAAGGTGCCAGCCTCAGGCCTGGGGAGCTGCTCTTCCTATGATGTGAGCGAGACTGCCTCAGAGAGCTTCTTGGCTCATCCTCTCACTTCCCTCCAGCTCTGATCAAGCACCATCTCCTCAGCGGCCTTCCATGACCACGCTACGTAAGCCAGCCTCCTGCTTCCACGTCACTTCCTGCCGTGGCACTGGGTGCACCTGTTCATCTTCCTTACCCCCATGAGTCAGTACAGTCCATGAGAGCAAAGTCCTTTTTCAAGTTTCATAGCCCCAGGACCTAGGACCATACAAGGTCCACAGCCAATGGTCAATGAATATTTGATGACTAAATGAACAAATAAACAGACAAATCAAAAAATAAGCAATCTCTCATTAATGTCCAACAGATTTTGGAAAAGATAAATAAAATATATAAAGTAATGGATTTTAACTTAGGAACTAAATTAAAAAAAACAGGCAACACCAAAAACCTAGGTCATCAAAATATTTCCAAGTCTTATCCTATCACACATTTCAAATATACTTAAGTTTCCAAAAATTCCAGTATACACAAGAATCAGGAAGGCTCCTGCTGGTCACTGTAATTCACTGCAATCTGTATGCAGTGCTAGCAGCTGTTCCATTCAGAACCCAACCAGACTCAGGGGCTGTAGTATCCAGTTTTCTTTCCATTAGTCAATGACTGGTGGTTACAAAGTCATCCTCAGACAGTCTCAATCTTGTTTTACTCTCTACTGAATATCAGCAACTCACATAGGATGAAGCTTTTCTCATTCAGGTAAACACTACAAGGAACTAACAGAAAATAAACCCCAAATGCCCACCACTATGGTTTTGTAAAAGAAAGATGTATACTACAGTAGGAGATTTGTGAAAGATCTGTTTTTGGAGATCTCTGAGAAAACAGAAACCCATAAATATTGTTCTTCTCTAATCTCACCCCTGCCTATTCCTTAGTTATAAAGAAAAACTCAGCAAGCGTGCAAGAAGAAGTTAGAAAAAGTATTTCTCCCTCTTCCTTAGCTGCACTTCCTACTAATCCAAGAGGGTTCTCTACC
The DNA here is from genome assembly GCA_029593785.1 of Cabassous unicinctus. Lineage (NCBI taxonomy): Eukaryota > Metazoa > Chordata > Mammalia > Cingulata > Chlamyphoridae > Cabassous > Cabassous unicinctus. The sequence goes on from JAQZBX010078225.1 coordinate 10,036, forward strand.
TTTCATAGAAAAAAAGCTGAAGCAGATGGGCTAATGCTGAAGATAAGCCTAAGTTACAGTGTCCAAATTCTATAGTCTTCAAAACTATTATCTAAACTAGCCTACTGGGATGTAAATCAATTAGCAATAATAGCCTCACCCAAACCCCACCAAAATTTCTCAACTTAGAAAATTAATGAAATGAGACAGTTAAAATAAAAAAGGAAGAAAAACATAAGTGTCAAGACATTAGAAACATTCAAAACTACATCTAAAACTGGCTATAAGCCACAGAAATTCTTTTGACATAATTTTCAATAACCATTAGTAATAAAGAAATCATAAAATAAATTCTCAATGCATTAAAGTAGTTAACTGGAGTAAACAGAAATGTTACTCACTCTATAGAAATTACCACTAAGAATTAGAAAATCATAGCGTAATTGTGCTACTGCTCACCCCCAAGGCCGACAGCCTTTGCGTGCAGCTCACTGCAACCTTCAGTTTCCAGTCCGTCTCACCATCCAGCTGATCAGTTCGAATAAAACATGAACCTTGGAATTAAGGAAGAAAAAGATCACCACTCTTGAGCTATGCTACAGAAGGTCACTTCTGAGCCCCAGGTACTTTCGAACCACAAGTCCACGGCAATATACCTAGCTATTCCCACTAATAAAAATCCTTAAAAGCCTTTATATTAGATGAGTATTATTTGATTCTCAAGATGAGTTTGCTGAAAAGATGAGGGTCATTAACGTTTTTTTTATTGTAACTACTTATCACCTCCCATTTGGTATTGTTGGCTATGGTTTAATATGAATTAGTACTTTATTTTAGAAAGACTATATTGATCATTTCTAACATTAATCCATGTTTTTATAATGACAAAATAATAAATATATAAGCAAAAATATTGAGTGTGTATTTTATTTCACTAATAAAATATCAGAGTTATCACCATAAAATACGTTTAATAATAAAAACACAGCTAAAATCCTAAAGCTTTGGTAAGTTGTATCATCATACTGAAGCCCTTATAGTTTTTAAAAGTGGAAAAATACCAAATAACAACAATCCATTTACATGTTAACCATGCTATCACCCCACTCAAGAAACCTATGTTAAAGGTAGATAAGAAAACTAGAAAACCACAAAATCCCTCTCACACACAAAAGACACACACAAAATTCATCGCAAAACTGTTTATAATAACAGAAAAGCTGGAACTAGCTGAAGAAAATAGAGTACATGCATGGTAAAAAGAAGGAGACATGAAAGCCCTCCAAGCAAGATGCTGGAAGAATGGGGGGGGGGGGTGCAGAGCAGGTGAGAGAGAGAGAGAGAGAGAGAGAGAGAATGCTATGTGAGAGACATCTATAGAGGAAGGCAGGCAACAAGGTGGGAGGGACAGGGATCCAAGAGACATTTCTGAATATATCGTTTATACTTTTTACTCGGAAACCATGTACATGCTTTGCATAATTTTAAAAAACCAAATTACATCAAACTTGTTAAAAAGCAATCCCTAAAAACAAAAAGGAAGCATATTAAACATATTGACAAATTAGTAGTTGAATCACACAGAAAATTAACTCAAATGACTTTTGAGCATTTTGAAATGTTTCAACTATAACATAAAACAATTTCAGAAAACCAACAAGCGTATCTTCGTGGATTATTAGAAGGCAGACACAGCCTTGAAAACAACTCCAGACCCTCGGAAGACAGTGGTGGCCCCAGCGCAGGGACAGCCCTCCCACCCTTCAAAAGGACAGGACAATCGCGCCCACAGCTTGCTTCAGAGCTACCACACCCAAATGCAAGCCCTTAGTTTAGCTTAGTCTTGCCCCTTCTTAAAAACTTGCTTAGTCTTTTAAGTCACTTTTAATCCACAGGCTCCCTCTCTGGCCCTCTCTTTTACACACACACACACACACAAATCCTAGGACTGGGTTTTGCTGACTACATACTCAGGTTTCACTTCAACACATTCCTGTACAACTGGCAGCTGGATGGAGGCTTGCTCCATTGGTGGGAGATGCCTTCAGCAATGACACATAATAACACATTGTTTTACCTTGTTTTCATCAAGCAACCACTCATGACCAACGCCTAGATGGATTATATCATTGTAGGTTGCAAAAGGGTGACATTCTATCTTTCATTTTCATTTCCAGCTGGAATAAATTTTAAGAGAGACTTCTCTTTGTCTGTTTACCCAGTGGAAGAGTTTATGGAAGATATTGTCCCTGCCATCCTCAGAAAGTGACCAACATGGGGGGGAGGGAAAAGGGAGGAGCGGGAAGGGATGGTAGAGTTTCAGTATTTGAGTTTCAATTTAATGCAATTATTATCATACAGAATCTCAAACTGTCCCATCATTGGCCAATGACAGCCTCTTCATGTTGGTACCAGAGTACTTTTGACTTCAATCTGGTGGACTTTGATAGCTTCCTTGCAATCTGATATTTCAAACGGTTCCAGACTTACCTTGTACATTTCCTGACACAAACTTGGAATCAGCCATCAATTTAAGAAGTATTCAGTAGGAAATGTTATTTCAGGATCACAGTCTGGTTGTTAGGGATGTCTCACTACAATTGGGTTAAACATATTCTTTTCAGCAGACAGAGCAAGGTAAAATACAACATATATAATGTGTGTATCTGAGTGTGGGCACACACACAAGTAAAGATAAAATACTCCATCTGTTCACACTGACACAGTCAACTCAAAAGTCCGTAGTAACACAGGTTTGCTCCTTAACCACTGGCATTTGTGTTATCAAGAGTCCTAGAGGGTGGAGAGGAAAAGGATGGGGTCTGAAAGAAAATGCTTCAGAATATAATGGCTGAAATTTTCCCAAATTTGGCAAAAGACATGCACTTATAGATTCAAGAAGCTGAATGAACCCCAAAGAGAATAACCAAATGAAATCCATGCCAAGACATATCAAAATCAAATTTCTTATAACTAAAGATAAAGAAAAGCCTTGAAAGAAACAAGAGAAATGACACTTTATCATAGGGGAAAAACAATTCGAATGAGAGTGGGTTTCTCATGAGAAACCATGACGGTCAGAAGGAGGTGTCACAGAAAGCAAACAATCCAATTAAAAGGCTGAGATTATCAGATGGACAAAACATGATCCAACTGTACATTGTCTATAGGAGATGCACTTCAGATTCAAAGTCACAAACAGACTGAAAGTAAAAGAATGGGAAAAGATAGTAAAAACAGATAGACTGAAAGTAAAAGAATGGAAAAAGTTGCAAACAGCAACCAGAGGAAAACCAGAGTGGTTATGTTGATATCAAACAAAATAGACTTTAAAACAAAAAATGAACTGTGGTTAACAGAACAAAGATAAGGATGTTCTCTAATGAACTATTACAAATATACAATACTAATACAGGGTGTTAATAATTGGGTGGGTTGGGGGAAAACGTAAGATATGGGCTATAGTTAGTAGTAATATTGTGATGATGCTCTTTCATAGTTTGTAACAAATGTTTCACAACAATGCAAGGTGTTGGTGTGGGGAGGTATGGGAGTGCCTTGTATGATGATATGCATGTTTGTTTTGTAAGTTCACAAATTGTACTATACACTTGTTGTTTATGTATGTTCATGTGTGAATGATATCCTTCAATAAAATTTTATCTTAAATCAAAATGAGATATCATTTCACACCCATCAAAATGGCTTCTATTAAAAATGGAAAAAACAGAAAAAATAAAAAATGTTATTAGAGATAAAGAGGGTCACTTTATAATGATAAAAGGGTCAAGCCATCAGAAAGATCTAACAATTATAAACATAGAAGCGCACACACACACACACAAACAGACCAACAAAATACACAGAGCAAAAGCTGACAAGACTGAAGGAATAGCCAATTCAGCAATAACAGAGACTTTAATACCCAATATCAATAATGGATAGATGGGAAGCGGGTGTGGCTCAGTGGATAGAGCCCCCGTTTACCATATGGGAGGCCCGGGTTCGCGCCCCGAGGCCTCCTTGTGAGGGCACGCCGGCCTGAGCGGTGCGGTGGGCTGATGCAGCAACCTCACGGCAGGAAGCGGCTGTGGCGCAATGGATAGCGCACCCGTTTACCATATGAGAGGCCCCGGGTTCG
>JAQZBX010078226.1:0-14155 GCA_029593785.1 Cabassous unicinctus
TTTTTTTTAAAGATTTATTTATTTTATTTATTTATCCCCCCCTTGCCGCTTGTGTTGCTGTGTCCATTCGCTGGAGGTTGCTGCATCAGCCCACCGCACCGCTCAGACCGGCCTGCCCTCACAAGGAGGCCTCGGGACGCGAACCCGGGCCTCCCATATGGTAAACAGGGGCTCTATCCACTGAGCCACACCCACTTCCCTGGTAATTACTTTTAAAAACTTATTCTAAGGAAATCACCCCAGATGCAGACAAAAATGTATATGCAAAGGCACTGACACATTTCTATATTTAAAACAGCAAAAACACTGGAAACAACTTCAATATTCAGCAATAGGAAAGTGGCTTAATAAATTGTTAGGCATCCTTATGATAATGTTATGATATTAAAATTCATGTTTTCAAATAACATATCTAAATGTGGAGAAAACATAAGATATATTAAGTGATAAGAATAGAACAAAAACCGTAGTGTTCAAAATAGAAAGTACAAATAAATGTCCACTGTGATTTTCTCTGAATGATGTTGATTTTTCCTATGTTTGAATATTGAAAATCGACTACTAATTTACTTAAAAATTGCTCTTAAAAATAAAAGAAAAAGATGGTCCAGGAAGAAGATGGATGGAATCCACATGATTTCTCTGTGTCTCTTTTCCCAGGGTGTATATTTAACTTAATATATGAGCTGGGCTGAGGATAAACCCTAGATGGAAGAAGACTGTCTTACTTTGTTGAACAGAAAGGTGTGTCTTCTGTTTTGTAGGATGTTTTGTAGGTGTTATCCTCCACTGACACGTACCCTCTCAAATAAATCATATAGATATATTTTTATCTCAACCAACGTATTTGGTGGGGAAATAGTCTTTATACACTCATGTATGGACTGACACAAATAACCTCATACACACACACATACATACACATACATGCACAATCTGTTCACATGTTTAGGAACCAAGTGTTGGAAAGTGTGCTAAGCTTGTCTCCAAATTTTTTTTAGTTTATATCTGGCACTTTGAAAAGTATGTATGCACTAGAGCATTTTATAAAAATATGATAATCTTTCTTTGGCCTAAATTTATAAAATTTTAATTAATTGGTATTTTCTTAATTTATAGTTGTTTTTAGGAATTAAAGGAGATTATCTATTGATTAAAAAGGCATTTTATTCATCTTTCTTTATGAGCTGCTATTTGATGTTTGCAATGTCCTTGCAGCACAGGCATTATACTATTTTTTCTCCAGAGTTACTTGATCAGAATAATAATATTGTTATTCCTCACAGTAGCTCTCTGTCATATTTCTTTGTAATCGATGAAGAGATCACAGCAGTTTTGAGAAGTGCACTGAAACAAGACATTGATTTTTTGTGAGGAGCTGGTTTTTAATGTGAAGATTCAGGGCCACTCAACACACTTATGTGGTTTTATTTTCTTTGCAAATCCATTTGATAAATCACCACTTTATGTTTAAATATAGGAGCTTTCATCTACTCTGCCTTCCCTGGTTCTCATGAGATCAGTTTAGTGTAGTGGAAAAAAACGCAGGCTCTTGAGTCAGATTGGCTTTGATGGAAATTCTGACTCCACCATGTCTAAATAGTATGATTCGAGGAAAATTACTTCTCTGAAACTCAATTTATTTATCTGAAAAAGAGGATATTATTAAGAACTAAACGGAGTGACATTTATAAAAGAAAAACAAAGACAAGCTAGTATAGAGCTTGGACCTGAGTTGACGAGCTGTCTTTAATTCTTTAAACTATGCTATTGCTCTGTTTAATTTTCAATATTAGGGGCTTGGTATTTCATTTGACCAAATTAGAACTCAGGAATCTTGGAACCAGCCTTAGTTTTGCTGCTAGCTGGCTGAATGACCATGAGCCTATTTCCTTATCTGTGAAATGGAAGTGTAGAGGAGATTTCTCAGGCTCGTCCCAGCCCTGCGTGAGAATTTTAAGTAAAATTGTTTACTTTACAGACACCCACGTGACAGGCACTATGGCCATGTCAGAACCGAGATTGGGGCAGGCTGGCCCATGGAATTAGCCACCCCACCCCAAAGAGGCTCTTTGCGTCTGGGGCTGACCAGTCTCCTGTCTGAGGAGGTTGGGGGACATTTCTTAACGTCTCAATGATCATGGACTGTTTGGCGAAAAAGGTTTATCATATTTTTTGCTTTGCATGGAGCCCAAGAGTCTTGTAGGGAAAACGTGAACTCAGTCCCTTACTGCGGTTTTGACATGTACTGGACTTTCTGAGGTACTTAGGGGTCCAATAGAAGCCAAAATGGAGAGACAAAACCCTGATTGAAAAAAAATCACTTCCTGTGAGGAAGGATTTCGGCAGGTTGGGCCAAGCTGCAGGGCCTACGCATTTGGGTACAGAGAGGCTGTGTCCAAAAGGCGTGCCCTTTCCTCCCCATGGCCCCCTTCTCGGCCCGCAGTGCCTGTCCGCTCTGCAGAATGGGGGCTGTGGTGCAGGGGAGAGACCCAGAGCTCTGGTGAGAAGCAGAAGATGTTTTCCAACTGGATAAAGAAGGGGAAGAGCAGCCGGGCTTGGTCGTGAAGAGGAGACTAGTCAGCTTCGAGGGGGTGGAGGACTGTGGGTAATGGAGCAAGAGCGGTCAGGGGAGAAGGACAGCAGAGCACAGGCAGAGACCACGGTCACACACGTGCCACACCAGCCCTTTCTTTGGGACTCCGAGGGGAATCAATCTAAGACCCACCAACTGGTGGACATTTGGGTGACAGCCCTGGAAATTCTTTGGACTGGTGGGGGAAAGAAATTCTAAAACAGGATTGGCCTTTCAGCTACTAAGTAGGTGTGAGTTTGTATGTGTGTGAGTGTGTGAGAATTTGTGCATATGAGCGTGTGTGTGAATGCATGTGGGTGTATACGAATGTGTGAGTGTGTGGGTGTGGAGGGGAGGGTTTGAAGTATTGAGATGTGGGATTTATTTGTGACCTCTGTACTCACTGGTTTGTCTCACTAGGTATACACTGGCTGTCCCCTCCACTGTCCTGCTGTTACCATATCTGAAAGAAGTTTATCTTATCTGTGACAAGTGTTTGCTGCCTACTATGTGTAAAAGCTCATGGTAGGTGCCAGGGAGGATGTTGTCCCACCTTGTGGCTCATTGTTCACACAGCTTGATCTCATGGTCCTTTCTACCCGGGAGGGAAATTGCTTCCTTCACCGTCAGATATTTCTCCATGGATAACATTAGGGATAGATTAGAACTTTTAAAAAATGTTATTTTTATTAGAGAAAAGTTACAAGGAAAAGATCAGCAAAAAAGAAGAAATAAGAATTGCCTTTAATTCCTCTACTCAGAGCTAACTACTCGATCTGGTATAAGCTCTTACAGTCTCCTTTTTTTTTTTTAGGAAGTACCAGGGATTGAACCCAGGACCTCGTACATGGGAAGCAGGCCCTCAACCACTTGACTACATCCGCTCCCCTACAGTCTCCTTTTTATGCATGTTTATTTCGACAATCATTAAGTCTACTGCACTTGTAAAAATGAATCACTCTGTATATACTGTTTTGTAACTTGCTTTTTCACTCAACAATATATTGTGAGCAATTTTCCATGGGTGGACTTAAAATTGTTCCTCAGTTTGGGTCTTACAAATTGCTTGGCACTTTTTCTTTGATGCTCTCTTTAATTAAAATTTAACTTAGAAATACACAGATCTTTCCCTTCCATCTCTAAATTTTCATATTCCAAGAAGTCCATTTGTTAAAAATTATGAACAGAAGGACTGGAAGAGGAGAAATCTTTCTTTCCATTTAAGAACCACATAAAAATGCTATGAATGTATATTTGACATTATCATCTGCTTCACAGATTGCTTTGGCTGGCATCCATTTGAATTGTTTCACTCTGCCACGTGGGCACTACGAAGCTATCAGCTTGCTTTACTGGGGAATGTGGCAGAAGAGAACTGAGAGGTGGTGGAGGGGGGCATGGGGGCCAGGGAGACGAATCGAGAATTAACAACCCTTGTTCCTGATCCAGAGACTGTGATTCACACGGATGCCGGCATTACTCTAGCGAGGAATCATACATTGAGAAGATTTACTTTGGAGGCAAATTTGCCTTTCTGTTCAAACCAAACAGAATCAAAATGGCCAAATGTAGGCTTTTCTTTTGGGGATGGGTGGGAAATGTTTTCTGCAGAATATTAATAAGTGTTATATGGGAACAAAAAAGGGCTCTGTGGGCAAGCAAGTTTGGTAACTGCTGTGTTTTAGACAACACATTTCTTCTTTAAGGTGAGACTTCTCAGAGCCTTTAGTGTACTAATATGCACTGTGACTCTCCCAGAGAGGGAAGCAGTCTACTTTTCTCAAACTCACATTTCTCTCTTTTGGTTTTGGAGGTACAGGTAGTGGCAACTTTAGAAAATGCTAGTTCCATTGTTCTGCTTAGGATTGAGATGTTATCTTTTTTTTTGTAAGACTTATTTTATTTATTTACTCCCTCCCCCTCATTGTTTGCACTCGCTGTGCGCTCCCTGTGTCCATTTGCTGTGTGCTCTCTGTGTCTGCTTGTCTTCTCTTTAGGAGGCACCAGGAACTGGACCCGGGACCTCACAGGTGGGAGAGAAGCACCCAATCGCTTGAGCCACCTCTGCTCCCTGCTTTGTTGTATCTCTCATTGTGTTTCCTCTGTGCTTCCTTGTTGCGTCATCTCGATTCGTCAGCTCTCTGTGCCAGCCTGTTGCGCCAGCTCACCATCTTGCTTGTCCTCTGTAGGAGGCACTGGGAACTGAACCCAGGACCTCCCATGTGGTAGACAGGAGCCCAATCGCTTGAGCCGCATCCGCTTCCCAAGATGTTATCTTGTAATTTACCCTTCTAGGGGGTGCTGTGGTGAAAAGTTACCTTCTCTTTGGGAATGGGATGTGACAGAAGTCATTCTTGGGGATATTAAGTGAGAAGCTCTAAGCCCAAATGCATTCCTGAGCATTCTGAATGAGTAAAGTTGGTTCTCTTCTTCCTCCTTGCAAAAATTTGCACAATGGGTGCTGGCTGAGAGATGAAAAGTGTCTTCATGGGTGTCACTTTCTTCCCTCTTATATTCCTCACACCCTCTCCTTTGTGGGGCGGCCATCCTGGAATGAGACCCACGCAGCCCTCCTTCCTGAAGCTGAATGGCTCTCCAACCCCCACCCCCCACCCCAAGCCAGTGATTTACCGCCCAGTCTGAGTTGGGGAATGTCCTTAATGAGCCTTAGGGCCTGGGGCTGTGCTTGGGAGCTGCCTCTAACCACAACTATTCTTATCAAAATTTTTTTACCAGAAACTAAGACCCCAGAAGTGGACCTCTGAAGGAGGAGTGGTGGGTGCTTAAAAAAAGGGGGCGGAGTGGGGGCGCGCAGCATTCCTGGCCATCCATAAATTAAAACAAACAAAGGAAAATCACATCCAACTGTAGTCCATTGCTCCTGTAAGAGAAGGAGTATAATTCAAAGAGGTTTATGTATTTTGGCGGAGGATGGGTGTGTGGGGGAGTTTAAAGCATAGAATAACACGACCAGGAACCAGAGCCAGCGGCCGGGCAGGTCGGGCTTCCTCACTCCATCCAGCTAATGTGCCTTGAGCCAATTTTTTTCTTCTTTCTTTATCCCGATTTGATCTCTCCCATGTCTGAGGCACCAGGGGGTGTTGAAAGAAGGGCTGCATGTGTCCGAGACGGTATCTTACATTTTCATAATTAGGAAAGCTTCAAAGCCCAGTTGTATACTGCATTTTGTCTTCCTCTTACATCCAGCCTGTGGACGAGTTTAGGATTTATGCCCATTTTAAAGATGAGGAACTGAAACTTAGAGACAATAAGATCTTGTCTTAGTTTCCTGGGGCTGCCTTATCAAAGCACCTCGAACGCGGTGACTTAAAACAACCGAAACTTATTCTCTTACAGTTCTGGAGGCTCAGAGTCCAAAGTCAAGTTGTCGGCAAGGCCGTGCTCTTCTGAAAGCTGTAACGGAGAGCCTTCCTCACCGCTTCTAGCTTCTGGTGGTTTGCCAGCAATCCTGGGTGCTCCTTGTTTGTAGCTGCATCTGCCTCCCTCTTCACGTGGCCTTCTCCCCAGTGCCTGTCCCCTTCTTTTTATAGGGACACCCTCATTTAAGCCTAGCTTGTAAGATTGGGACTTCAATCCCCATAATGGATCGTATGCCAGAAAACGTAAGGCAAGTTGGCGCAGAGACAGGAGGGGATTCTGGTTTCTTCTCTAGGACCCTCTGGGCTGCTGTGCTGGCCTTCTGGGATTTGGCATCTCACGTGGAAAAGGATTAAGCTTTGTCCACTGCAGGTTGAATCAAGATTACGAATGTGTTTATTAGTGAACTTTTATGAGTCGTATCGCGGCACCAGGACTTAAGTGTCGACTGCCAAAGTGAAGGGGGGGCGGGATCTGGAATCTGGAAGCGCATGGTCTTCCGGTGAGGGTGCCAGCACCACCTGGGGGTTGTGAAAGCCCTGCCTTTGCCCTTCTGTCTCTGCCGGGCACTGCTGGGTGGTGTTGGAGACAGAAAGAAGGGGATAAGAATTAATCCTGTAGTCCTAGAATCCTTTTTCTGGCCTAATGTTCATTTCACTTGATACTTCTAGTCTCTGCTGTTTGAGAATGGCGTTAACGCAGCAGAGTACTTATTATTTCCAAGGTCATTAGCAAGGGTGCACTCGGATCTCTGCCACCTGGTGCTGGGTCTCTGGGTATTTCTTGCATGCAGACTGAGTTTTGAAAACTGCAGATATGAAAGAGGCTTTCTGCCTCTTCATAGTTTTTACTTTTTCTTTCTCCTCTTCATCGTCTCTTCCTCCTCCTTTTCCTCCTTCTTTGTCTCTCGCTCTTGTTCTCTTTTTTTGAAACAGAAATTCAGATTTGTTCTCCTGAATCCAGCTGCTTTCCTCAGAGCTGCCGTAAATTAGAAGAAATGTGGGACTTACTGTCCTATTTAATGATGTCTTTCACTTAGAATCTGCCAAATTGTATCAAGCCCTCTTATATACCAGGCACTGTACCAAGTGCAGAGACTAAAAAGATGAAAAAGATATATTCCTTGTTAGCAAGGAGTGAACAGCATACTTGGGAGGACTTGTATGCTCACTTCCATTCCCCTGTAGGAAAGCCCAGCAGACAACATAAATCTTTCACTTGATGACCACATTAACCACACAACGTTACAAAAAGACTGAAAGGAAGTTCATTGCTCACATGCAGTATCACCCCTTTGTTGAGTAAACTCTGCTTTTTGGCTGTCATTTCGAAACAGCGCGTGTTATCTTTGTCATAGACATTCTCCAAATCGATACCTGCAACCAGAAAATAAGCATGTGCGTATAAGGGTTGGCGGAGAGGAAGGTACAAGACGGTGACCTGAAATATTGTACATGGGTCCAGAGAGACCAGAGGACAAAACTGGCAGGGAAAAAGAAATTAAAAAGATTTCCGAGCCTGGCTTCTCATTTCCTGCACACACAGTTCATGAAAAGAAGGGGAGCTCAGCTCTCTTGGCACTGCTCTGTGATTCACTTGACAGCCTAAGTTATCCTGAAAACAATTGTCCAACGTATTCACGGCATGTGTTCAAGTGTGGTAATCATTGCTTTGAATGAAAAATTAAAATGTGGGACTGGCACTTATATTTTGATTAAATATCAAATTCTGCCCCCACTCTTTTTCTCTCCCAATGGTTTCTTTCCCTTTTCCATTTGTGTTGGCATGTGAACTTGCTTTTTCCCAATGGTTCCATTTAGATGAGAACCTATGTCGCTGTTATTGGGAACTGTAGCAGTTTGGCATTATTTATGAATTCCAAAAAATCAATATTAGAATGTGTTTGTAAACTGGTCTTTTCCTCTGGGCATGTTAGATTGTATTAGAGTCAGAGGTTTCACTTTTACTTGATTAAATTATGATTAAAGCTTTGATTTGGCCACATCAGTAGGACATCGAGTTCCCACCCCCTTGGTGGGCAGGGACTCACAGAGAAAATGACATGGCAGAGGAGAGAGTTTTGAGTTTTGGACACTGGAGCCCCAGGGAGAGAGCCAAGCCATTTGCCTGAAAAGACCAGAGCCCTGAACAGCTGAGAAAGCCAAGAAAGCTGGAAAGAAATGAGCCCCTGGGAGACAGACAAGCCTTATGCTAACCTACAGCTGAGAACGGAAGGTGCTAGGACCGTGGAGCCTTAGGAAGAAGAGGAAGCCTGAACCCTCGCAGACACTGGCAGCCATCTTGCTCCAACATGTGGCAACAGACTTTGGTGAGGGAAGTAACTTACGCTTTATGGCCTTGTGATGGTAAACTTCTACTCCAAATAAATACCCTTTATAAAAGCTAACAGAGGGAAGTGGATGTGGCTCAAGTGACTGGGCTCCCATCTACCATATAGGAGGTCCAGGGTTCGATTTCCGGGGCCTCCTGATGAAGGCAAGCTGGCCCGTGTGGTGAGCTGGTGCAGCAAGATGATGCAACAAAAAGAGACACAGAGGAGAGACAATAAAATATGCAGCAGACCAAGGAGCTGAGGTGGCGCAAGAGATTCCCACTCTGGAAGGTCCCAGGATTGGTTCCCAGTGCTGCCTAAAGAGAAGACAAGCAGACACAGGTGAACACACAGCAAATGGATGCAGAGAGCAAAACAACAGGGGTGGGGTGGGGGGATTAATAAATAAATAAATCTTAAAAAAAAAAAAGCCAACAGAGTTCTGGTACTTTGCATCAGTACCCCTTTTGCTGACTAATATAGGAACCAATGGTTCTGGCTCCCTGGAGAGATTTTATTTTGACTAGAAGAAATTGGGAAGATTTCTTAAAGGAGGTGACATAAGAAATGAGTAGGGAATGGATATGGCTTAAGTGGTTGAGCACCTGCTTCCCACATGGGAGGTCCCGGGTTTGGTTCCCAGTGCCTCCTAAACAAACAAACAAAAACAAACAAATAAGAAATGGATAGATTTTGGGTGGAAAGGGCATGGCAATGGGAGCAGGGTGGACAAAAGTATGGAAGAGAGATGTATTGTGTTTCCACATGGCACATATGCTGGTGTAGGTGAAGAGTAGAGGGTGAGAGAAGTAGAGTGGGAGATAAGGGTGAAAAGGAGTTTTGGGTAAGTTTGGAGAGACTTTGAATGCCATTCTTAGAAGCTTGGATTTTATTGGTGGAGGGATCCGTAATGATTAGACTTGTGTAGTTAGGAAGGTTAGTGTGGCAGAACAGCATGTGTTGAATTTGAAGAACAAGGCAAGGTTGGAAGTGGGGAAACTAGCCCTTTCACTGTCTTCAACAATGAAGAAATAAGTTTAGACAGAAATCAACATGTCTTTTAGAAGGCCACTGCCAATATACTCCAAATTAAGTATTTTCAGGCCATCCAACTTTCATATGGGCATGAATCATGAATCCGTCCCAGGTCTTATGTGGGGTTTTGGAAGCTGTTTCTCTGGCTCAGCTGTGAGCCCAGGTAGAATCACCAATAACAAAACAGCAGCCCAGTAGCTAGTGCAGCTGGTAACAGGTGAAATAAGTAAGGACAGGCAAGCTCAAGGGGGAGCAGCTACTGGGAGAAAAGGCAGGAAGCACCAACTCAGGGAGCAGCTTGGTTTGTCTGGCAAAGGGCAGCAGGGCCTAGAGGGGACTGTCAAGTGGCAAATTGAGGGGAGAAACTTAAAATTATTCTATCATTACATGTCCCTAAGAATCTTGTATTATAATTTTAAAAATATTTAAAACTATGTAAAGATTTTACTAAATTTGTATCTATCTAAAAATCTTACCTTTTTGGGATATTAGGTTATTTACTTGTAAATGTTTCAAAAGCCTTAAAATGAGTGAAAAATCTCTGGTTTGGTCAATGAATTAATCTTACTGAACTAAACAGATGAGTTTTCAAAGAAATATTCATGAGGATGTTTTTCGAAACATTATTTATAATAGTGAAAAAAAAAAGACACAAAAGGAAAGTAAATGCATCATGATATATTTAAACAATGGCATATCGTGTAGCCTTCAAAAATGAGGATGTGGCTCTCTGTATGACTTGAAAGGACATTCATGGTATGATGTGAATTTTTTAAAAAGAAGGTATCCAAACTATTTATAATATGTTCCCAATTGGATACAAATATATATATATATATATATTCTTAATGTTCTTAAGCATGAATGTCTGGAAAGCTATACAGCATATGTTAACAGTGGCTATATCTAGGCTGTTAGATATGGGGCTCTTTATTTTCTTCTTTTAACTTTTCTGTATTTTATATATATATATATGTATATATATAACCATAAGAAAATAGAAATTCATGTGAAAATTTACTTGTTTACTTCTGAAAGAAGATGTAGAGTGACTTGACGCTCCTGGAACTTCTTTGGAATAAAAAGAAATGATATTTACTCTTTCTCCATATATATATAAATAAATATATATTTGTATGTGTGTGTAATAGTATAATATGTATATTTAATGCTAGTGTGTTTGGGTTCAGTAGCTAAATACACACATCATATATTCAGAGGTTATATACACAGCCTAGGAAACCTAGAAGTTTTACTTTTCTGTAAGAAAATTAAGTGATTCTTTGTAATGATGCATTTTCCCCTTGGAAATTACAGTCCTTTCCAAGTAGGAAATACTTAGCCCTGGATCTTTCAGCCTGAGTCTTGGAGGGTGGTCGCATAGCAACCACAGTTGGTGTAAATGGCGTCTTGGTTCTCTGGGGATGATATTGATTTGTACAATACAATGGTGCATTCAGATCATTTGTTACTTATAATAGGATAAAAGAGCTGCATGAGCTGGGACCTTTTAGGAGCCCTTTGGAAAAAAGCCTCAGTGGGATGAAGGGCATTTAGTTTGTTCCGTGGGAGGTGGTGCGATCAGCTGCAGGACAGCTGCCAGCACTGAAATTCAAGGGTATACATTCCTCTTTTCCCTTCTTCCCATGAACTTTAATTGAGTTCCTGCAGAAACCTGGCACTGCACTAGTCACTAGAGATACAACCATGATGCTATGTAGTCTCTAAACCCTCTGGGAGCTTACAGTCCAGTGGGGTAGAAAAACACAAATGATGAACTTCAATACTGCGTGCTCAGTGATGGGGTGTGTGCGGGGGTTACGGGGCACAGCGGCGGTATCTAACGCTGCCTGGGGATGGTTCCAGAATCACTTCTTGAGAAGTGTCTGTGTGCCTAGGTGTTGGGGATACAAAGATGAATGAGACTTCACTCCTGGCTGCAAAGATGTTACAGTCTGAACTTGGAGACAGATACAAACAATTTAATCTACTACGACGTGGCAAACGCTCTGCTGTTGTAAGGATTAAAGTATGAGAACACAGAAGTGCGGCTGAATGGATGCTTCATGCCTATTTAATACCCTACTGTTGGCAAAGCCCTAAAACATACATTACCTCATTTGATGTTATGAACAGGTAGGATTTATTATCTCTGTTTAACTAATGAAGTAACTGAGGCTCGGAGATGTTGTGACTTGTCTAAGGTAAGGGCTTCAGCCTCCAAATTATGTTTGTGATTTCCTGCAGTTCCCAGATCCGAGGGGCGTTTTCCCCGGAGTGATGAACTGGTGACTCTCGCAGCACGGAGGGCATAAGGAGCTCTGCCACTTTCAGGCCTCTGTTACGCTCCCTGCTCCAGCTTGTCTTCAGAGTTGACTGAGAGGTGGTCCTTTCCACAATGCCCTGGGCTTGTGCACAGTCCGCCAGTCCCGTTTGGGTTTGCCACTATTGAGTTCTAAGGGCTGGGGCTTGATACAGGAGAGGGCTTGTGAGGGCTGCAGCTGGGATGGTGGGTAGAGATCACAAACTGGAGCCTAGTTTTCTATTAAAAGAGAGGATGCCTGGGGCAGGTTCCCATTATACGAGTGGCCCCAGGACCGTTTGGAAGAGGAGGAAGCAGGGGTGGAGGAAGGCAGCAGTGAGGCAGGGCGTTTTTCCCAACAGCAGAACTGGTGCTCCACAGTGGGCCTCCCGCCCTCTCACCCTCCCCTTCTAGGAGAGCAGGTGGCTTCCTCCTGCTTGTGTGGGCTGATGTGCCCCTTTCCTGGCCTCCTCCGCCTTGTGGTCTTCAATCTTGGCTGCACCTCCAATTTACCAGGGGAGTATTTAAAAAAAAATTAGCACTCATGCCCCATCCCCATCATGTCCTACTCATGATTTAACTGGAGTGGGACCTAGGGTCTCTATTTCCTGAAAGCTCCCCAAGTGATTTTAGCATGTAGCCAAGATTGAAAATCTGGCATAATCCCTCTGCCTCTTTTAGAGGGACGGGGCATACGCTGTATCTCCCAGGCTTCTGACAGTCTCATCCAATTTGATCCTGTCAAGCTGTGTGGGGTAGACAGGTATCATGGCCTCACAGATGAAAACCCAACACTTGAGACCGCATTGGCCTTTGGGTTGGGAGGCTTCAGCCCGTAGACAAGAGGCCCAGGTAGGAAGAAAGAACAAGCTCAGCATGAGGAGATTGGGAAGGAATGATTTTCAGTTCCCTTGCAGGATGGGCAGATCAGGTTTCATTCATTTATTCATTAAACAAATATTTGCTGAATGTCCGCTTTGTACCAGACACTGTGCCAGGTGCCAGGGTACGTGTGAAGCCTTGGCGTGTGACAATGAGCCCTTGGCATGTGGCGGGGGCTGGCAATGGCAGCACAGGGAGAAGGCTGCCCCTCCAGGCCCCAGCCTTGGGTAGGGGCCCTGTGGGGAAGTGTGGATTGTCAGAGCACTGTGGAACTAGAAAAGGCACTGCCAGGCAGTTTTCTTTGCCTACGTGACTCATATACTGAACGTATGAAACGAATTTGTTTTTCCATTTAATAGTAAACCTAGTCAGAATCTGTAATCCAGTAGGGATGATGGTTTACAAACTGTAGAAAGGGGTGATTATTGCAGATTTAAACTGTGGCTTCATGACCGGGAAGGGAGAACACGTAGCTTTAGACTCACTTATTCCACTCTGGTGCAACTGACCATTCTGATACCCACAGACGTCCATCCATCTCTATGCAGGAACATTCCACCAAACAAAGCCAGTTGATAGCTCGCATTCTGAAGATTTTTCAAATATCATTACTAAGGCATTTCCCATTGTTTTGTTTTAATACAAGTGGATTTTTATTTAAGACTTAGAGGTCATAGGTTTTATATCCTTAGGCAGAATTTAAAACTTAGCCATGACAGATAGTAAACAGTGGTCTTGTTTTCTTGCAATAAGAGTTCATGACATCTGGTAAGAAACTAAACTTGGCAGCTGAATGTAGTGGAACAAGTACCATCTTTGGAGTTCAAAAGACCTGAATAGGAACCCTGAGTCTGTTTACTTCGTATGGATCGAGGATCCTTATGAAGGATTGAGAGCAAGTTACTTGATCATTTTTTTTTTTCTTTTTTTTTTTAGTTAGGCCAGTAGTTTATTGAGAAATGGGGGAAGAGAACAGGATTATGCAACTGAACCTGTAGGTGTGGGCTCCTCCAAGCAGAGAGAGTGTTTTGGGCTTGTGGGGCTATCTTTCTTAAGCTATTGTTTACCCATCCCTTTCCTAATATAGGGGAAGGGTCCCTAGCTATTTGCTCTTCTGATTGGTTACCCCACCGGTTAGCTCCCAAAGGGGCCAATGGTGAGGCCACCTGAGGGTTTCCCTTGATGCCAATGAGATCTCATTCCAGTCTTGTTCTAAATGGGGTTCCTCTGAGGTCCTCTCAGCATCCTTCTTGGTGGCAGTATTTCCCTCAGGGGGTTTCCAGGCAGGGTTCTATAGTAGTCAGGTATTTTGTAATTCTTAAAAAATGTCTGACTAGTACTCTTCAAAATTGTCAGTCATCAAAAAAACACAAGAAAGTCTGAGGAAATTTTATAGCTGAGAGGAGACTAAGGAGACATGATGATGAGACATGATGAGATCCTCAATTCAAATCAATGAGGTCATAAACTGTTCTTCCTTCAATGCCTGGCTTGCTTCACTCAACATAAGGTCTTCAAGATTCATCCATGTTATTCCACGTGTTAGCACTTTATTCCTTCTAACAGCTGAGTAATATTCCATTGTATGTATATGCCACATTTTGCTTATCCATTCATCTGTTGATGGGCACCGTGGCTGATTCCAACTTTT
>JAQZBX010078227.1:0-14155 GCA_029593785.1 Cabassous unicinctus
TTCACTAATCTTGAGGATTTGGGGATGGTGATGATCACTCTGCCTCTAATTGAGAGAGGGCTTATTTCCTATGGCAGATGGATGGAAATATCTTGCTTGCAGTTTCATACTCTCTCTGTTCCTTGAAATGGGTGTTGTCCATCATCATCACCTTGTTAGTTGTCCTGACTTAGTACAATGAACTGGAGAGTAGGTATTAAAACTTATTGAGATTCAGAGCCCAACTGTCACATGGAGGGAACAAAGATTTAAATCTCTTGAACATGCACCTACCAAGCATAATACTAACTATAGGTTCAAATAGAAGGGGTAGAAGTGTCTTGTGAAGGGAAACCACGAATGTGTTCAACTCTGTCACACTGGGAAGCATAAATTCCAAGCTAAGGTCCACTGGCAGGGCACCAAACTCTTGAGGTTTCTGCCCTGTCTCTAGTGTCTGGATGCCTCTAGAGTCCTCAGGATCCCCACTATTTGAAGGAATATTTCCTGTGGCAGTAATGATATCTTACTTTGACATGTATAAGCATAACTGCTGAAATGTTTTTGCATTATTTTTAAATATGTATTTTTCCAAATAATCTAAATATAGGAAGGGGTTGGGAGCATGTTCATCTTATTCATGTTGTATCTAAGATATTACACTACATCTGTAGCCAATCTCAGCAGAATATTTTAAATGAATTCATGAGTAAATTGGAAAAAAATAGTATACTGTGTAAACAACTCCAGCTTTATTCTATAAACAGTAAGTTTTAGGTGTCTAAGTAAGAGTGAAATGTGCATTTAGTGTATGCAGGAAGATAAATAAATTTGGAACTTACACCAGACTAGAAGGATGAGGGTTCATGAACAAATAGATGATCACTGAATTCGTGGGCATGGGAGAGATTACCAAAGAGAAAGAGTGTTAAAGGAGAAGAGAGAGTTAAGAGGAAAATCAAAATAAGTTATTAGATGCCAATCTTTTAAGAACATTTTCAAAGTCCCAACTCCATGAAAATATTCAATATGTTAGAATTTATGATATATTCAAATAAGATATCATCATTCATCATCATAAAAATAGACACAAAGAAGCAAATAATAATTTCTAAAATCGTTAGATGGTGAAATTTGAGATAATGAACAAGCATCTTATGATTATGCTCTCTAGATCTCAGAAATACATTTACCAAAAAACATTGAGAGAAAGGTGAAAAGGATTTTGTACCTTCTGTTTTACTTTCATTCAGTTGACACATGGTTACATTTTCATGCTGATTGTAGATGTTAGCCAAGGCAGAAGAGTTGAAATTAACCAGAACAATGTTGCATTATTTTTTCCTCAAACTAAAATGGATTATGCATCTATGTCCCTTAAATTATTACTTCAACTCTGTTTTAGTTTGTTTCCTAGAACCTAATCTAATTTCCAGGCATTTTCACACCTTGATATTCTCAATCCACAGTCATTGGCCCTGGTGATCTATGAGAAATTAGGAAATTGTAGCAAATTTATGGTCCTTTGCATGTGGAAATTGGATGAGGTGCAAGAGCACCATCATCACCAAAATTGAATCTCACTTTACTCAAATAGAAATTCAGATAACAGTATATGACTGATTAAATTATTACTCACAGCCTAGCCTTGGTAAAAGGAAAAGATGATGTGTATTTGTCCTTAATGGCTAATACAGTACAGGTATTATATACATAACAAAATGTAGAGTAAAAGTAAAACTCTTAAGCAAACAAGAGATTTAAAACCTCTACAACCAAAAAAAAATCTGAATAGTCATGACTATTTCTGGAAATATTCCAAAGGAATTGTTTATTATTAAAATTATATATATGCTGAAAAGCGTAAATAATATTTATGCATTTTTCCATGTATTATAAGGCAATCACTTATTTTCTGAATTTGTATCTTGATTTTACATTAAATTCCCAATTACTTTTGTAATATTTTTTCATATAGTATATGCAGTCCTAAAATTTAAAAGTTCATGTGTCAGAACTTTATAGAGAAACATTTATACAGTATATATTCTTTCATTACATTTATTTAACTCAATACTATGTGTTCTTACACTTGAGAATATTTATAGTTTTTTTTCCTTTTATTTCCTTTATATTTAAGGAGCTTTAAATTACATAATGTTACAAATACACCCACTACCTCCCACTCACACACTTTCCCTGATTAACATCTTTCATTTGTGTGGTACATTTGTTACAATTGAAGAATACATATTGAAACATTGTTAACTATGGACTATAGTTTCCATTATGGTTTAAACATTGTAACACACAATTTTATAGGTTTTGACAAAATGTATAATAGCTTGTATCTGTCATTGCAATATCATGCAGAAAAATTCCAATATCAAAAAAATATCCCATGTTACCCCTATTCTACATACTCCCTCCCCTCAGAAACTCTGGTGACCACTGTCTTTACAGCAATGTTAAAAGTTTTTCCATTACTAGAATAATAAAATGTCTACTTCAGTCCATAATTGCATTAGCACCTTATATTTGTTCATTCCTCAATCTTGAGGATTTTGGGTTTGTGATGCTCACTGTGCTTCTCATTGAGAAGGGGCTTATATGCCTTGGGGTAAATGATGGAACTGACTCCCTTGCAGTTGGAGATACTCTATGTTTTTTGAGATGGGCAATGTCCATCATCATCTTTTTGTTAGTTGTCATGGGTGAATTCGATGAACTGGGAGTAGGCGTTGCTGCAACTCTGCTGAGATTCAGGGCTGAACCACCATATAAAAAGCCAGAAGATTTAAATCACTGGGATACATATTTAGTGGGTATAGTGCTAATTATAGTTTCAAATAAAAGGAACAGAAAATCATATGTAGAAAAATTATAAATGAGTCTAACTTTGATACATTGGTGAGAAAGGTAAGACACATTGATGGAATGCTGATTTCCTGGGGTTCTCTTCCTATAATGTCTAGATGTCTCTGGAGTCCTCAGGATCCCCACTCCTTGAGGCACTGTTTACTGTGGCAGTCAGTGAGATCTTCATCAGATTTGCCTAAGTGTAACCTCTGGAAGGATCTCCCGACTCACTTTGAGAACTCTTAGCCATAAAAACTTTTTTGTATTGAATATTTCCCACTTTTGGTCTAGGTCTTTTTCCAAATACATTACTAGTTGATGTTTGGTAATAATCCTTCAGTCACAGGGAGGCTTATCCCCAGGAGGCATGTCCCATGTTGTGGGGAAAGTAGTGAACTTATATGCTGAGTTTGACTTAGAGAGAGGCCACTTTTGAGCAACATGTAGGCTTTCAGGGCGTAACTCTTAGGCAATATATATTACTAAGTTAAGTTTCAATTTCAAAAGAACAAGGGTCATAAGTACAACCATTGGTATTAAGGGCCTTCAATATCGGTCTCTCTTCCTTCACCAGGCACTGCCCATGTACTTTAGAGATTCTAACTATTCTATGGGAGAATGTATCAGGACTCCCCTGGATAGGAATTCAGTATTCCATCAGTTAATCTGTGTGTCTACTCCCATTGAGACAACACCCCATGGCCGTATAAAGACATTCATATTCCAGAGGCATGTCCTAGTTACACAGCTCCCCACCCATAGCCTACCATTAGTCTCTGAAACAGTGATCCTCCCCTGCCACAGTTGCAATGTTTCTGCAATGAAAATCCTCTCCCAAAGCAAAGCCAACAACAAAAATAATAATACAATAAAACAATTTTAAAACAATTTTAAATAAAAATATTTATTTTTTGCATTTTGCCTTTCATCACTGTAAGATATGTTATCTATTATATATGTTGACAATTTTTTCTGTATGTTCCCCCAATGTCTCACTTTTTTTTACTTTATTTTCCAAAAAGTTTTAAGTTATAAAACAGTCCCATAGAAAATATAGAGGATTCCATTATACCCCACACACACTTCCCTACCAGTAATATCATACATGAGTATGGTACATTTGTAAGAGTTGATGAACAAATACCTAAGCCATGGTCAATGATTTCCTTTATGGTTTACCTTTTGCCCCGTATACATTTATAGGGTCTGAAAAAATGTATAATATCCTTTACTGTCAATGCAATATCATGTAGAATTCCAGTATTCCAAAAATGCCTTATGTTCCAAACATTCTCCTCTATCCCGTCCCCTTGGAACCTATGTCAGCCACTAAATTACACTTTTTGAAGAATAAGTTTCATAGTTACATATATTAATATTGACATACTTGTCTGTTTTCTTTTATTAAACCCTGCTTATGTATTCAAAAGTCCTTTCCCCTCTATTTGAGACTGTAGCAGGATTCCCCTGGATGGGAGGTTAATATTTTCTTGTTATCCTGTAACAAAATAATTTTAACGTTCATATTCCACAAAAGTATGCCCCAGGTACACCCTTTCCCACACATCCCACAACTATCAATGACCTGCACCAGTAAACCACCCCTGCCATAATTGCCAAAAGAACATTCCCATTGTTGTAGTTTCAACCACAGACCTACAAATCTCCAAAGTTCACCTGTTCCTTTGTCCAGACCTCCCCACATTTCTATGGTAATTACAACCCAACACCCTCAACCTGCTCACCTACACATTCCAACAGCATTGGCCCCACTCACATCCCTTCACCACTACCACCCCATTCCAACATATTATGGCTTTTACCATAATGAGCATCAGTTTGCCACACTCTACTTCTTTTCTATCTTCTGACAAATTATCTCCCTGACTCTAGCTCTGTGAATCTTCTCAATATTCTTAGGTCATATCAGTAAGGTCATACAATATTTGTCCTTTAGTGACTGGCTCACTTCACTAAACATAAGGTCTTCAAAATTCTCTTTGTTGTCGCATATTGCAATACTTCATTCTCTCTTGCAGCCGAGTAATATTGCATTATGTATATACCACATTTTGCCTATGCATTCATCTCTTGATGGACACTTGGATGGTTTCCAACTTTTAGAGAATGATGCCACTGAACATTTGTGTGCATATATCTGTTCATGCCCTTGTTTTCTATTTTTCTAGGTATATACCCAGCAAATGGATTGCTGGATCATATGGCAATTCTATAGAATGCTTCCTGATAGCAATAATATTGTATTAAAACCCCCCTCTATAATTGTAGAGGGTCTATTTCTCTCTTTAGGTTTTCCAATGTTGGCCTCATATATTTTGGGGCAACCTGGTTAGGTGCATAAATGTTTATAATTGCTCTTTTATCTTGATAGATTACACTTTTTATTAATATATACTGTCCTTTGTCTCTTACAATAATTTTGCATTTAAAATCTATTTTTTTCTGATATTAATATAGCTTCTCCCACCCTTCTCTGGTTAATGTTTATGTGTAATAGGTTTCCTATCATTCATTTACAACCTTCTTTCATCCCTGAGTCTAATATGAGTTTCTTGTACACAGTATATAGTTAGGTAATATATTTTTTTTCCATTCTGCTAATCTGCATCTTCTGATTGGGAGTGTAATCTGCTAACATTCATTGTTATTATTGTCAAGACAGTAATTACATTATCCATTTTTTCTTTAGGTTTATATATATCATATTTTGTTTTCATTTCTATTTTCATCTTTTCAGTTATCTTACTAACAATATTCATTTCTATAATCTCCTTCAACGCTCTCTCTCCTTTTTTACCCTTCAACCTGCAGAACTCCCTTTAGTATTTTTTAATGTGCAGATTTCTTTAAGACAATCTTTCTTAATTTTTGTTTATCTGTGACTTTTTCAAACTCTCCCTCATTTTTAAATTCCAGGATTTCTGGATCAAATTCTTTGCTGACAGCTTTGTTTTTCTTTTAGCCCCTTAACTATGATATACCACGGTGTTACCACCTTCATGGTTTCAGATGAATAATCAGTGCCTTTACCTTTTTGAGCTTCTGTTTTATGTGATGGATCTCTTTCCTCTTGCTGTTTTCAGTATTCTCTCTTTGTCTTGCATGCTTGACAATCTAATAAGTACATGTTTCAGGTTATGCCTGTTAGGATTTATACTATGTGGAGTGTGCTGGGCATCTTGGACAAGTATATCCACGTCCCTGAAAACAGTTGGGAAATTTTCAGCCATTATTTCCTTCTGCCCTCTTTCCCCTACAATGTCCCTCTGGGATGACTATAATACTTATTTTTGTGACCTTCATGTTGTCATTCAATTCTCTGATTCACCACTGAAGTTTTTCTATCTTAATTCTGTTCTACTACCTTCAGTTGCAGATTTCCTATATTTGACATCACTAAATCTTTCTGCTGCTTGTTTAAATCTGCTGCTATGTTCTTCCAGTGTATTTTTAATTTCTTCATTGTGCCACTCATCACCATCAGATCTATTATCTTATTATGTATGTTTACTGTTTCTTCTGTATGTTCCACCATTGTCTTCTTAATATCCTTTATCACTTTCTGCATTTCATTAAGTTGATTCATGATATTTGTTTGGATATCTTTGATTAGTTGTTCCACATTCTGCATCTCCTCCTGTTTTTTAGTTTGTTCATTAGACTGGTCCTCTTTCTTAGTATGGTTTATTTGTGTCTAAGCATCTGTTTTTCTTGATGGGTTTATTCAGATGGTTAGCTTCTTTTTCTAATTTAGGTTTTATTCTGTTTTGCTTCGTGTTAATTTTACTCTTAGATACTTGGTCCCACTTATTCTATATCCTTGTAGTTGTCATTGTTCTTCTGAAAAAAATATTGAAATCATGGAAAAATAAAGAAAGGAGAAGAGAAAAAGAAAAAAGAATAAAATGGAAAAGGGAAGTTAAAAGAAAAGGAAGAAAATAAAAACCTAAATAAGTAATGAGTGAAAAAAAATCACAAAAAATAAAAAGGATAAAGAATAAAAAATGTGGAATAAAAAAGTAACAAGAAAAAAGTAAAATAACATGCAAGTTAAGAATGAGGAAAAGAGAAGGAAGACTGTGAGGACCAAAGAAGAGGAGGGGAAGAGAAAAGCAGCAGAAGAGAGAAAAATGAAAGAAAGAAAATAAATAATGAAACAAAGGGGAAAAAAGAAAAAAAAAACAAAAAACAAAATGTAAACAGTCTTCTCTCTCAGGCCTCTAACAACCATCTCAAGCTCTTACGGCCCACAAATCAATCACCTTTTAGCCTGACCTCCACAGGTAAGTTAGTCTGGTGTAGAGAAAAGGATAGGGAATAATAATAATAACAATAATAAATAACAAATGAAATTACCTAAAAAATGTCAGTCTAAGTTCCATATCCCAAGGCGGCTTTTCCCTCAACTCCTGCTCGCTGCAGCTACTGGGGTGTCTCTTCCCACCCCTCTGTCACTCAGACTTTTTTTTTTAAGGTGTACCAGACATTGGACCAGGACCTTGTATGTATGGAGCAGGATTTTAACAATTGGGATACACCACCTCCACATGTTAGGTTACACATCTGAAGTCTTCTGTAAGTTTGCCTACTGCCTCTGCTCCCTCAGGCCAGTCAGACTTCTGATGTTTTACTGATTGCCTCTCCAGGCTTCCCAATCTCATGGCCTTTTTTTTTTATTGTTCATAAAAATCAAGATTTTTCACAGTACATACCAATATTTGTGAAATGATATAGATATATATATGCATATAAGTGTATTTTCTTACATAAATGTTATTTTATATATATGTATTTTTTAAAGGTGCTTAGATTACCTAATTATTACTCAGAAATTACAAGGATTCCCATGTTCCCCACCTCCCAGTGGCCACTGGACATTTTCGGGGCAGGGAGGGGAGAGGCAGTCGAAACACAGGGGCTTTTTTGGGACTTGGGGGTTGTCATGAGTGGCATTGTGGCAACAGATGTAGGCCATTTTACATCAGCATATACCACGCAGAACTGTGTGGGAGAGAGGGTGGTCTATGATGTGAAATGCGGTCTATGCTTGGTGGCAAAGTCTCATGGCCTTTTAAACACCTGTCAGCCCACCCCCTCACTGACACAGTTCCTCTCTCTCCCAAGGCAGGTGGGTGTGGCAGCCTGCCACATCATTTCTCCCCACTCCTCTTCTTCAGTGTCAGCTGGCATCATTTAATTATTTTCTTCTTGTCTGCCCACCCTATCTCTCCCCCCACCCCCATACTTTGCTTCCCCTGAATTGGCTGGGTGCCAATCCCTCACAACTTTTTGCCCCAAAGCTCCCCCAACTCAAGAGTCTTCTGGGCACCAATATGCTCCCCTGTTCACCTGGGGGATAGGGGGCTTTCCTAACTCTCAGAGCCTGCTGACCACTGGTCTTCCAGCCAAGTCATTTCCCTTGCTTCCCTCACCACTGAGCTAGTTTGAGTGCTCTATCTCTTATGGTTTTTCTTTCCCCTGACCAAATGGATACCCCCTCCTCTCTAAATAGATTAGAATTTACTAGACATTTGTATATAATCAAAGCAATAGGATCAATTTATGCACTTCTAAAGCTTGCTAGTTTCCTGAACAAATATTCAGGCCATTAGCCACAGTGCACAAAATTTTATAGGCTTTTACTGAAAGAATTCCTAATAAATCTTCAAAACAAAGGTGATTTGGAATGCATATAGACAATACACATATGCAATAATAAATGCAGTAGTCGGGGCAATTACAATGCAGTCTTGTAGGGGTCTGATGGGACCTACCCATAGCCAGACCTGAAATCCAAATCTAGACAACATTATCTATTTCTCCCTTATTAGATGGTTGCCTTTCATTCGGAGGTTCCAGCCATCTGTGCATAGTATTCAAAAGACCCAACAAGTACCATTTTCTCCTGCTTCTCCAATGAACTCCAATCTTGGCTTAGGGCTTCTAAAATACTCTTGTGCAAGGTCACATTTAGTTGTGGTTTCCACTTTATTCCTAGGCTCTTTGGGAGACAAGAAGGGAAAGGTATTTGTGTCATTCATAGTTTCTGCTATTGTGCAGACAATACCAGGATCCCCAGACAGTACTGCAGTGGCTTGGTATATCGCCATGAAATTTCTTGGAGGGTAGGAGGACCAGACAGTAATATGGAATAGTGAGCCCAAGAGAGACAGTTATTTCATTAGTCAGTGCTCTAGAGATTAGGAGTGGTTGCGTCAGCTAGCAGAGTCACCAAAAAAGCAGAGGCTGGGTGGCATGGAATCCCTCCCCTTGCTGGGCAACAAAGAGCCAGAGTTAAAGGGGGTGGCCAGCAGTGATCGTTCCACAGATCTCTTGTTGCTAGTCAATTTTAAGGTTGGGAGGCACTGAATGTTGCATATGAATCACAGTAATGTGCCATTGAGCTCAGATATGTGCCGGATGGTTTCATCCATCTGCAAGATAATATGGAAGCATCACAGTCCACCATTGCTGTAGGACCTCTGTTGCTTGGTGGTGGCTTTTCTCAGAGCATCCTGAAGAAGGGTGTCTGTAGGAAAATGCCCCACATAGTGCCTTTATTCCTCATTAAGTTTAATAAGCTTAGCTCCTTTTTTAGTAGAGACAAACTAACGAAGTTGTATGGTCTTTTCAGGCCACTGGGTAAAGAGATCATCAGAGGCTATAGAGTCTTTTCACATTCTCAAAAATCATAGCTCAAATTTAGTATCATTTTTTTTATAATTACAACCAAAAGTAATTGTTTCACTGATTTAGAGTAAGACATCTAAGATCTCCAATGCAGTTTTCAGATCATTCCTTCCTACTAAGTTAAATATATGAGTTCTCCTGGTGACATGTGCAATCAAAACATTTATACTGAATGCAATATTTTGGTAAAGAATCATATCCCTTTCTTTTTCAAACTGTTATAACCTCACATGACATTTTCTAGGGAGCCATATTCCATGAATAAATTAAGGCCAGTGTTATATACTGTAAGTAACCTAATAAAACCAGGTACATCTTACCAAAAGCAATTTATATTCAAGTGGCCTGTCATTAGCTTATTTGTGAGGTTAAGGAGGTTTCTTTCAATTTCTTGTTGTTGTTTTTCTTTAAGGAGAGATGTTGAATCTTGTTAAATATTGTTCTCCAGCAATTTATTTGATTATATGATTTTTTCTTTCATTTATGTAAATAATAAAAATGAAAAAGACTGATGTGGGAAGATAAACACAACATTTCATTCCTGGAATAAAATACAATGATGCATGATATATAATACATTTAATATAAAGTGTCTATCTATTACTATTCTGTATATTGGTAAATATATAGGAAACAGCATTTCCCATTGTAAACACCAAGTATTCAATTCAGTGACATTAGTTTTATTAGCAATGTACTGTCATCACCAATATCCATTTGCAAAGTTTTTCATTTCCTTAAAAGAGAAAAGCTGCAGCCTTTAGGAATTAACTCCTGATCCCTCCCCCCATATCCTGTAATTTACCTTCTGTGTCTATGAACTTGAACATTCTATTATTGCATATAAGTCAAATCAAACAATTTCTGTTCTTTTGTATTTTACTTGTTTTATTCAACATGAGGTCCTAAAGATTCTTTATGTTTAGCATATATAAGAACTTCATTCCTTTTGGTGGCTGAGTGATAGTACATTGTACATATATGCCAAATTTTGTTTATCCATTTATAATCAGATGGTCACTTGGGTCATTTCCAACTTTTCTACCACATTGATGGGCAGATATCTGTTTCAGTCCTTGCTTTCAATTTCTGGCACATACATAGAAATGGGAGTGTCAAGTTTTATGGTAATTGTAAGTTTAACTATTTGAGATATTGACAAACTCATTTCCACAGAAGCTGCACCATTTTGCTTCAAACTAAAAATGTACAAAGTGTGCAATTATTTCTCCATATCCAAAACATATGAATTTTTAAAATTTTTAATCTTTAGCTAGTTAAGTGGACATGAAGTAGTATCTCACATTGATTTTATTTGTATTTTCCTTGTGAACAATGATGTTGAGCATCTTTTCATGTGCTTATTGGCAATTTTTATATCTTCTTTGGAATAATGTCTATTCAAGTCCTTGGCCCAGATTTTTAATTGGATTGCTTGTCTTTATGTTGCTGAATTGTAGGAGAATTTTTAAGTATATACTGGATATTAATTCTTTTAAAATCAAGGGTTGGCAAAAATTTCCTCCCATTCTATATTTTGTCTTTTCACTTTCTTAATAAAGTTCTTTGAACACAATATTTTAAATTAGTATGTAGCTCAGTTTATGTATATGTTTCCGTTGTTGCTTATGATATAAGTTTTGGGTCTAAGAATCTTTTACCTAATATTTGGCATTGAATATCTTTCTCTATATTTTCTTCTAAGGATTTTATAATTTTAAAAAATTTTCTATATAGATGTTTATCCATTTTGAGTGAATTTATATGAAGTAGGAATCTACTTTCATTTATTGCATGAGGCTATCTAGTTTTCTAAGTATCATTTGTTGAAGGAATTGTTTTCTTCCACATTGGTTGGCGTTGGGATTTTTAAAAGTGGCCAGTCTAATAGGTGTGAAATATCTCATTGTAGTTTTGATTTACATTCCTCTAAACACTAGTAATGTTGAATATTTATTCACATGTTTCTTCATCATTTAGATTTCTTCTTTGGACAATTGTCTTTACAAGTCTTTTGACCATTTACAGCAAACTGTAAATTTGGAAAGGATGTGGAGACAAAGGAATGCTTATTCACTATTGGTGGGAATGTAGAAAGACACAGTCACAGCAGAGGACTATTTGGCCACTCCTAAGAAAGTTGAATATAGACTTGCCATGGGACACAGCAATGCTATTCCAAGTTATATAGCCAGAAGAACTGAGAGCAATGACATGAACAGACATCTGTACATTGATGTTCATAGTGGCATTATTCATGATTTCCAAAATTTGGATACAACCCAGGTGTCCACCAACTGATGAATGGATAAACAAATTTGGTGTATACACATGATAGAATATTACACAGTGGTAAGAAAAAGTGAAGTCATGAAGCAAATGACAAAATGGATATATCTGGAGGACATTATGTTGAGTGAAGCAAGCCAGACACAAAAGAACAAATACTGTATGATTGCACTATTATTAACTAAATATGTTATCTGCACTCATGTAGTCAATAATTAGAATATAGGTTTCCAGAAAAAAGAATGGGG
This sequence comes from Cabassous unicinctus, assembly GCA_029593785.1. Taxonomy (NCBI): domain Eukaryota; kingdom Metazoa; phylum Chordata; class Mammalia; order Cingulata; family Chlamyphoridae; genus Cabassous; species Cabassous unicinctus. Next base: position 12,087 of record JAQZBX010078227.1, read on the forward strand.
GTAGATTATGGCAAGCTGAGGGTTAATCTGTGTAGAATTGTTAAAAAGGGTGTTTTTAAATCTTTGGAAATGAGTAGAAATATTGAAAGAACATCATAGTGTTTGTAATTAGCATACCTATTATATAAGCATGACAGTTGTTGAAAAGGAAAGTTAACGTCAGGTATATTAGAAGAAAGAAAGCTAAAACTGCAACATGGGACTATATAGGAGAGTGTAAAACATATATATGGGTAATATGGCATATATAAGGTTGTTTTAAAAATATAAATACAAATATACTAGAAAGATGGAAAAATAGCATCTATGTACAGCAGTGTAAGCATAGAGAGATGAAGAAGTGATGAGTTTGGTTTTTGTTTATTATTATTATTGGAATAATGAAAGTGCTTTAAGAATGACTTAAGCAATGAATGCACAATTATATGATTGCATCAAATAAAATTGATTTTACACTTTGAATGGATTTATGCTTTATTAATATGTATCAATAAAATTGATATTAAAAAACTAAATTGGCTTTAGATGTGGTCAATTCTGAAATTTCTAAAGGTCTATATATCTATTCTTGTTCATTATCCCCATACCATCTTTTTTTTTCATCACTGTAACTTTGTAATAAATTTTGAAATCAGGTAATGCATGTCCCTGAAATATGTTCAAATTCAAAATTGTTTTAGCTATTCGAGGCCCCTAAACATTGGTGATATGATTTTTCATTTTTGCAAAGAATGCTGTTGGAATTTTGCATGGAATCACTTTGAATCAATAAATCATTTCGGGTAGTATTGGCATCTTAAGAATTACGTCTTCCCATTCAATATCACAAGATACTTTTTCAATTTATTTAGGTCTTATTTAATTTCTTTCTACAAGGGCTTTTAGTATGCCACGTAAAAATCCGTTACGTCCTTGGGTAAATTTATTGTTACATATTTTATTTTTTTTAGCTGCTATTATAAATGGAAATATTTTCCTGATTGCGTGTTCAGATTGTTCATTGCAGAGGTATAGGTACACAACTGATTTTTTTTCCTTTATCAGAGAAGTTAGGCATGTTCGGAAAAACCATACAAAAAAAATCGTATTCCCTTATACCATGCCACCATCAACAAATTGCATTAATTTGTTACAATTGATGATAGCACATTTTAAAAACTGTACTATTAAGTAAAGTCCATGGTTTAACTTAGGGCTCACCATTTTTGTAGTGCCACTATATATACATTCTAAACTTTCGTCTTTTAATCATATTCAGATATATATTTTAGTGCTGTTAATTGCATTCAAAAAGTTGTTCTTCCACCACTACCATCCATTATCAAAACATTTCCATCATTCCAATTGTACATTTTAACCCGTACCTTCCCAACCCCTATCCCCTGGTAACCTGTATTTCACATTATGACTCTATGAGTTTGTTTATTCTAACTTAATAAAATTAGTGAAATCATGAACAAATTGTCCTATTGTGTGTGATTTATATCATCCAACATGATGCCTTCAAAGTTCATCCTTGTTGTCAAGTGTCAATATTTCATTACTTCATATAGCTGAATAATATTCCATCGTAAGTATATACCACATTTTATTTAGCCATTCATGGTTTGATGGACAGTTGGATTCTTCTATCTTTTGGCAATTGTGAATAATACCAGAATGAACATTGGTGTTCAAATCTCAGATCACATCCCTGTTTTCAATTCTTTTGGCTATATACCTAGTAGTTGGAATGCTTGGTCACATAGTAGTTCTGTACTTTGATTTCGAAGGAACCACCCAATAGTCTTTCAAACCAGCTGCACCATTTTATAATCCCACCAGCAGTGAAGGAGTGTTCCTATTTTTCCACATCCTCTCTAAAACTTGCTAGTTTCTGTTTTTCAAATAGCAGACTTTTTAATGGGTGTGAAATGGTATCTCATTGTGGTTTTGAATTGCATTATCCTGATGGTTAATGATGTTGGGCATCTTCTCATCTGTTCTCTAGCCTTCTGGATATGTTCTTTGGGCAGATGTCTGTTTAAGTCATTTGCCCATTTTAATATTGTCTTGTCTTTTTTTTTTTT
>JAQZBX010078228.1:0-14148 GCA_029593785.1 Cabassous unicinctus
CAGATACCAGGGGCCAGAGATTGAAAACAGGACCTTGTGTGTGGGGAAGCTGACAATCAACCACTGAGGCACATCTGCTTCTCTGAGTTGGTTTTTCCATTTTTTTTTTTTTTAAGATTTATTTATTTATTTATTTATCCCCCCCTTGCTGCTTGTGTTTGCTGTGTCATTTGCTGTGTGTTTTTCCTGTGTCTGCTTATCTCCCCCTTGCTGTGAGATCTTGCTGCATCAGCCCACCGCGCCACGCGGGCCGGCCTGCCCTCACAAGGAGGCCCAGGGAAGTGAACCCGGGGCCTCCCATATGGTAAACGGGAGCTCTATCGATTGAGCCACACCTGCTTCCCTCCATTTGTTTTGTTTGTTGTTTGTTTTTGTTTTTTCAGGAGGCACTGGGAACCAAACCTGGGACCTCCCATGTGGGAGGCAGGTGCTCAACTGCTCCAGCCACATCTGCTCCCACCATCCATATATCTTATTTGATTAAGTGTCTTTTAAATCTTTTGCATATTTTCATTTGGGTAGTTTGCTTTCTTATTACTGAGTTTTTAGAGTTCTTTATATATTCTGGATACGAGCTTTTTGTCAAATATTTGATTTGCAAAATTTTCCCTAGTCTCTTGTTTGTCTTTTTATTCTCTTAAAGTGTCTTTCACAAGGTAGAAGTTTTAAATTTTGATGAAGTCCAATTTACCAATTTTATCTTTTATGGATTGCGCCTTTGGTGTCGTATTAAGAAATCTTTGCCTAACCAAGGTCACAAAGATTTTCTCCTGTTTTCTAATAGAAATTCTGTAGTTTTAGGTTTTAAATTTAGGCCCATGGCTCATTTTGGAGTTAACTTTTTCAAAGTGTGGAGTACGGCTTGAGGTTGAGTTTTTTTAAGTAGAGAAGTTGTAGGTTTACAGAAAAATCATGCATAAAATACAGAGTTTCCATATACCACCCTATTTTTCACATCTCACATTAATGTGGTATATTTGTCGCAACTGATGAAAGAACATTTTTATAATTGTGCTATTAACTAGCCCATGGTTCACCTTAGGGTTTACTGTTTGTGCCGTGCAGTCCTATGGAATTGGTTGGTTGGTTTGTTTTTGAGTAACACATGAGGTTTAGTTTTGTGTATATGAATGTCCAATTGTCCCAGCATCTTTTGTTGAAAAGACGACACTTTCTCCATTGAATTGCCTTTGCATATTTGTCAAAAATCAATTGGTCGTATTCACATGGCCCTATTTCTAGGCTCCCTATTCTGTTCCATTTGAATGTCTAGCCTTTCATCAATACCACATTGTCTTGACAACCATTCCTTCATAATAAGTTTTGAAATCAGAAAATGTGAGTTCTCCAACTTTGTTCTTTTTCAAAATTGTTTTGCCTATCCAGTTCCTTTGCCCTTCCATATTCATTTTGGGATCAGCTTGTTGATATCTACAAAAAAATCCTGCAGAGATTTTGATTGTGATTGATTGGAATCTGTAGATCAGCTGGGGAGAAGTGATATGTTAATATTGAGTCTTTCAACCCAGGAACATTATCTAGCTCTCCATTTATTTAGGTCTTATTTGTTTTTTTTCCATCAGTGTTTTATAGTTTTCTGCTCACAGATCCTGCTCGTATTTACTTAGATTTATACTTGTGCTTAATGTTTTTTGGTGCTATTATAAATGGTAATAAAAATCCTTTTTTATTTCCAGTGGTTCCTTGTTAGTATGTAGATATACTGTTGGCTTTTGTAGATTAACTTTGTAGCCTGTTGCCTTTTTCAGTTCATGTAATTCTCAAAACCTTTCTTGTAGATTTTCTACATAGACAATCACGTCATCTGTGAATCAGAGGTTTATTTCTTCCTTTCCAATCTGCCTTTTGTTGTTTTTCCCTGCCTTAATTCACTGTCTAGGACTTCCTGTATGATGTTAAATTAAATAGGAGTATTGAGAGTGAACATCCCTGCCTTGTTCCTAATCTTTGGTGGAAAACATTTAGTTGTTCAAAATTATGTATTAGTTAGCTGTTGGATTTTTGTAAATGCCGTTTACAAAAATTAACTTTAATTTTTGTAATTAAAAGTTTTGATTAAGACTTTCCTTCTATTCCTAGTTTGATGTTTTTTTTTAAAATCATGAATTGAAAGCAGAATTTTGTCCAATGCTTTTTCAACAGCTATTGAAATAACCATATAGTTTTTCTTCTTTTAACATGATTAATTACACTGATTGAATTTTAAGTGTTGAAGCAGCCTTGAATTCCTGGGATCAATCCCAGATGATTAATTTTATCTAGTATTTTTTTGTCTTGTGGAAGAAAAATTAGGTAAATCTCTGTCTTATGGAGAAGGAAGATGTATTAAAATGGGGTGGAGTTTCTCTGCTGTTTTTCCTGATGTTATTTGAATTCAAATCAAAACATAGTTGCTGGGAAGTGGCTGTGGCTCAATTGGTTGGGCTCCCGTTTACCATATGGGAGGCCCCAGGTTCGTTTCCCGGGGCCTCCTGGTGAAGGCAAGCCGGCCCCCGTGGTGCAGTGAGCCAACGCAGCACAATGACTCAACAAAGGGAGACAAGCAGACACAGAAAAACACAGAAAAGTGAATGGACACAGCAAGCACAAGCAGCAAGGGGGGGATAAGTACATAAATAAAAATAAATCTTTAAAAAAAAAAACCAAAAAACACAGTTGCGGTTTCTTTGAGAAAAGATGGAGGCAAGGAAATAGATGGCCTGTACCTTTGTGCTTTTGTTACTAAGCATTTCTTTAAAAAATCTTTTGTTCATCAGGCTGAAAATACATTCTAATAATTCACCAAATGCCTGAAACAAGTGTGGGCCAATTACAAGAGAGTAGAACAGCCCACAGACTCTCCTCCAAGCAGTGTGAAATGCTTCTTAACTCAGCTTTGGAGAATGGCTATGGGATTATTTACATAAAACTGTGAGATGCTTTTAAAGCCTTACTTATTACTTTGATCCTACTAATGGTGATGTGGGTAATAATAATGAGTTACCTTTCACTGAGTGTCGATGCTGGGTCAGGCACTGGGCTAAGTCCCCTGTATGCATTAATGCTAATTTTCTCAAGAACCTGCAAGCTACCTATTATTAAGGCTATATTAGTGTGAGGCAATGGTGGCTCAGAGAGGTTAAGGACCTTGCTCAAGCTCACACAGCTAGTCAGTAAGGAAAACAGGATTCAGGGCTGGATCGGCTGTACAATCCAGAAAGTGCCCTTCACACTGACTATGATGTGAAGAGTGCCCCCTGGAGGTCTGCAGCCTGCTGGCATTCAAGCTGAGACCATCTGAAGCCAAGTCCTTTGTTCATTTCCCTCTCCCCACGCTACATTATAGTGGAAAAACTTGCATTAAAATTCTTCATAACTTCCATTACCTTTATCTAGCATTCCGCGGCTCTGTTCTTACACTTCTTTTTGGTGCTGGGAGCTACAGAGCTTATTGACTGTGTACTCAGGCTAAAACAATAGCTCATCCCCATCTCCCCTCTGTTTTTTTTTAAACAAACCTGTTTGTATTTAATAGTAAAATATCTGTTAAAATGTGGAGGACTTACACAAAGAAGCATGCTACACCATGTCCAAGTTCAGTGATGAACAATGGGAGCAAACACGGGAACAGGGGCCTTCGGTAGGCAAGGCTTTGTGAGGGGGGGGTGTCACATCAAACACTTGGCGGAACAAGACCATTGCATTAGGAAATAAAACGGACATCTGCTGCATCTGCTGCCTCACATTCCTCGGCCCTTCTGCTAAGGTATCTCAGTTTCCTTCCGGGGAACCACCTTCCTCCACTCTCCACCGCCAGCTTTGGGTGAAGTTGACTCTACAGCCCTGCTCCAGGAGGGGAACTACACCCCATACCTGTCCCCTGTGCTTTTCAGCGATGGACAGTGACCCAAAGGAGAGGCAGTGAGGTGGCATGAGACTTCAGGGACCATGGGAAAAGAGGTTCAAGTCTCTTGCCGCACTTGAACAGGAGAAGCATTTGGAATATGGAGCTGCTGTAGCCACTTTGCTACACTCGAGGAAAGCCCAGATGAGAATGGCTCCAGTTCTCAGGATGTGGAGCCCAGAGCCACGCTGAAAGAAGATGGTGTCCTAAGTATACTGCTTGAGCCCCTGGATGAAGCTGCACGTGAAGCCAGCCCTGTCTCAGACTTTTCAGAATGTGCTTATGTCAGTTTGGGTTGGGTTTTCTGTCGCTTGCAACATGCAAAAAACTCCTAGGCTAATCCTGGGAAGAATCCAAAAGGGATAACCATCAGGCAGCAGGCTGCAGGCACACAGCCAGCGAGCATCAGACACAACCTCGGGCAGATTGGCTCCAGCATCGTGCTCTTCCCCTCCAAGCCCATTTTTAAAAAATAATGTTACTGAGCTCGGCTAATGCATTCACCCTCACAGTTCCTTCCGTTTGGAACATTAAAAGCATGCTGAAACTAACTGACTGCTTCTTGGATCCAGTTTTCCTCGTTCTATAAGCACAGCCAGTCTTAAGGTAAGCCCCATTTTACCCTGCAAAGGAGAAAAGAGAATAACTAGAATTCTAGTGATCCTGCTTTGTTGCAAACCCCAGCAAACCAATATGAATTTTTACAACTTGGTCTAAAGCAGGGGTTCTTGACCTTTTTGTTCCACGGACCCCTTTGCCAGTCAGGTGAAAACCACAGACCCCTTACTAAGTCCACACTATATCACACCCACACCAACACGACCCCACAAGAATAATGTTTTATTGGATTTCAACTCAAGCTCACAGACCCCTTGCTAAGGACCCCTGGTCTAAAGGAACTGGGACAAGGAGCATGGGGAACAGATTTTTTAATCAGAAAGATATGGCTTGCTTACCCAACATCCAGCAGCAGGATTAGCAGCTGTGGTCAGAGATAATACAGAAGTAGTGGTCTATGGGACTTACGGTTTTGGGGGGGAATTAATTCATTCAACAAATATGCAAGGCTTATATTAGGCACTGAGCACAGAGAGGTGATTAAAACAAAGTCCTAGGGGCGGATGTGGCTCAAATGGTTGGGCGTCCGTCTGCCATATGGAGGGACCTGGGTTCGATCCCCGGGACCTCCCAGTAAAATTAAAAAAAAACATATATACAGAAGGCGCATGGGCTGCCAGGCTCTGCGTGCCGGTGAGCCGCCAGGCCCCGGGAGCCAGGCAGCAAGATGATGACGTAACAGGAGAGAGACGCAGGGGAGAGACAAGACGAGATGCTCCGAAAACCAGGAATCGAGGTGGCGCTGGTGGCAGAACACCTCTCTCCTACATTGGAAGTCTCCAGGATCGAATCCTGGTGAAGACTGGAGGAGGAGGATGAGAAGAGATGAAACAGACACAGAGAATTGCCCAGCGAATGGACACAAAACAGCAAAAACGGGGAAAGGGGGTTTTAAAATGGATAAAGTAAATAAAGAAATCTTTAAAAAACAAAACAAAACAAAGTCCCAGCTGCCACGTACTCCTGGGCTGACCCAGACAACAAACAAGTAAACATAAATAATATCCACACCTTGGGATTGTTGCCTCGAAGGCAATGATTTGGGTATAATGATACAGGAGAGTGGCGTGGACAGGAGAGGCATCTTGGAGGAGATGATGTGTAAGCTGAGAAATGAAGTGTAAGAAGAAGCCAGAGCAGTGGGTGGTGGCGTCAGTTAGGGAGAGTGTCTGCCGAAGATGGGGCAGCATGCGGGAAACCTTTGGGGTGGAAAGAGCTGAATGATTGGACGAATGAGGGACACATTTGAATCCTTGAAGAGGATATAAGGAGATCTATAGTGAATTCAGTTTGCATTCTTTTCCCGTAAAGAAAAAAGAGCCAGGTGGGACTTATGGACAATGCCATTTACCCAAAGGAAAAAGAACATTGAATTGAGTTAGAGTCTCACCTGGACTGTCTGAGCTTTACTAGTTGTACTGCTTAGACAAGTCATTTTGCTTTAGCTTTTGTATTCCTTTGCAGGGCTGTGAGAGGCATTCTTTGTAACCCTTTGGGGTACTTTTGTTACCAGACCTGGGGAATCAAAGAGTTTGTTCTCCCTGAGATGCCCATCCAGAGGAGCTCATTGAATTTCTCACCAGGATGTGCATCCACCGTGATGCTGGCTGAGCCCACAACCCAGGAAGGCTATGGGAGTAGAATGGTACATACTATATGATGCATACAAATCGTATACTCAACAGAGCAGGGTGAAGATTCAGAGCCCAAATCTTCTTTCATGTTGTCTAAGGAGCTGTTCTCTCTGAAACCCCTGGGGGCACATGCAGGTTAACCTCCTTGCCCTTCCCATCTTAAAGTAAGAAATTAAAAATCATATCCTGTGTTTGTGAAGCATGTTCTAGCAAGACTCTCAAAGCCCTTTGCAAACATCAGTTCCCCGTGGCAGCAGCTCCGGGTCTGAGAGCTATGTTATTGCAGAAAACAGAGTCAAATATCAAAGTTAATCTATGACAAAGAAAAAAAAAGGAAAAATACTCCAATTCTAGCTTTCTTGATTCTGAAAAACGCAATCCAAATCCATACCACATATCTTACAATATCTTTTCACTCAAAAAATGTCCAGTTATTACCATAATCCAAAACAAAAATTCATTTAAACTTAAAATAGATAACATTTTTACTGTAAATCAATTCTTCAAATTATTCTTAGTTTAATATTAAGACCAAAAGATAGTAAGGAACAAAATATTCCTTTCTGTTGCCTTAATTTGCAGTCCCTAAGATATCTCTAGGATCTCCAGTTATCTTAAGGTCAGATGTGAAATTCTTAAAAATAAATTAATCTTTAATCATAAATATAATAACATGACATACGATGTCTCATATTCCCATTAAATCCATGTAAGACCAGGAAATGTGGTTTGTCATTAAGGATGAGAAAGCCTAAAAAAGCAGCAGAAGGACGTGATATTCATTGAGCCCCTACTACATGACAGCTATTCTGCTAGTCACATTCACCACATTACCTCATTTAACATCCCAACAACACTATGAGCTAAGCATTGCCTCTATTTTGTAGGTGAAGAGACAGAGGGTCAGAGAGGTTAAATGACTTGCCCAAGTTTATGTAGCTAGGCCCTTTGACCCCACCTCATCCGGCTTGATTCTTACTCAGGTTCACCTGAATACAAAGCCCAAACTAGCCTCCTTTGCTCAGGTCAGAGTCAGGCAGTAGAGGAGGAAGGAATATAAGATATGCTCCCCATTCCAGGTGAGGGATGATAATCGGGCTTTGGGGAGCACGCTCTGACCTTTGAGGCTAGCCTTCCCTTCCACAGCAGGTTTGCTTATTTCTCCTCACAGACCAGCTCTAGGGGTCTATCCAATAAGGCCTTCATTATATTTGCTGAACTTTTTGTTGATGTAAGACGGGAATCAGCTGCCGAAGAAACAGCACAAGTTTAGAATGTTGGCCCTGACAGACATTTGAGGCAGCTTTATTTTCCTCAGGATTGTCACGGGGGCAGGAGAACAAGCGATGTCTCAGCTACAGTGATGTCAGTGTCACTTGTGTTCTTCTTGTCCTACTAGTGCCTTACACAGCACCAGAAACATAGGAGGTTCTCGGCAAATACTTGTTGAGAGAGTGGGGGAAATTGGCATCAGTTGTCATAGTGATTTTTCATATGACAACATCTAGGCCAAGGGTCCGATCGTTGTGTCATTGAAAAAAGGTCGGTTTCATTTTCCATTTCCTTGAAGGTGCTTGCGATGCAGTTTTCCTAACCTCCAATACGAAGGAGCAGAATCTAAGTACTTTCTCCTGTAGTCTTAGTGAGTCAATGTTCATAATATAGTTATGGCTCATAGGGTTTTGGTTCCTCTCTGGAAGTATGAAGGAGGAAGACAAACAGCTTACAAAATATAATCAATATAATAAAAATAGCTTCTTGTGGAAACGCCCTCTGGATGTCACTAGATTTGTGCCTGATAAAGGTCTTTGGTTGAGAGAATAGAAGAGGGGTGTTTACACGCACAGAGGAGAATTATGAAAATAGAAGCTAAGACGGGAGAATTGGTAAAGAGAGCAAAGCATCTCAGTCATGCCGGCTACCACAGAGCATGCTTTTGTTCCCATGTATATAGAAGTTTCTTCTCTATGTGGATATGAATTAGGGAGCATTTTCCCGTGTCTGGGAGGGAAGTGAGAAAAGAGGAGGAACTGAGCACGGTTTTCTTTATTTTGACTGAGGTGTACGGGGGTGATTGGAAGGGGTTTCCAAATAGGTTGTTAGGGTATGAGATCATATTGGTCATGTTATTGGGAATGGTATACAAGTGGTTCACAACTTTTCCACTTTTTTGGTTTGGAGAGCTTCTATGTACCTTGTAAGACCCAACCAACTTAAATATCCCTTCCCCTTTGAAGCTTTTGCTGACTTCCGCCCTGTCCCATTGTCATTTTGATATCATGACAGTACCTCATGTATTCTTTTCTTAGGGCAATTATCATATTACAGTAATTTTTTTAATGCAGCTGACACAATTCCCTCTTCTGGAGACAGGGGCTGTGTTACTCTTCCTTGTATATCCAGGCTCTTGCTAAGTGTCAGGCACTTAATAGGTTCTCAATAAACTATGGGGAATGAACAGAAGGTGGCGTGACTCCTAACTTCGTTGTCTCCTAAGTATCCTTCTAGACTATGTCTAGGAAATCTTAACTGATTCCTCCAGATTAATAGACTGAGATGCCCCAAGGATTGAGGATCAAAGCCTCAGAAGACCAGGATAAGGAACTAGACCACTCAGGGATGGAGAGAACTAAATTCCCTAAGGCAAGGGAATGATTTCTTTGTATAATCCTGACTTCACTTCATACTGCATAACCTTGGACATGTCAGGTAAACTCTCCAGTCCTCAGCGTCTCATCTGCAAAGTGGGAATAATAACAGAACCTACTTTTTAGGGTGGCTGTGAGAATAAGATGAGATAAGCCACACGATGCCCTCAGCAGAGGGCCTGGAACTTTGTAAGTGCTCCAGAAAGCTTAGGTATTTTCTTTCTTTCTTTTTTTTTCCTTTAGGTATTATTATTTAGGTATTATTAGCTGCCCTAAAACTAAGATTAGTGTAAAACACCAATGAAAGCTTTTTTTTTTTGCATCAATTTTATCTTGTTTTTTTTCCATCTCTTTTCTTTTGTCCTTCAACTTTCTTTTTTCCATTTAGCCTTAGAAAACTTTTTTTAAAAACCACCATCATTGCCAAGCTCAAGTGCCTCCCATTCCATGCAGCCTTCTCTGACTGCTGTCCATGCCACAGAATTCTTCTTTCTGTTTTTCTCCCACATTGTTTGTGCCACAATGTAGTCATACTGACTCATACCCATTTCCCACGCCACTCCCGATGTCTATGTGCGTGAGTGAACATCACTTTGACAATATCCTCTGTGTTCTACAGCTGTGCAGCTTCGTTTCTCTCACTTTGGTTCCTAATATGATTTAGAGACAGGCCTTGGTGTTTGGTGCAGACACAGCAAGATATGAGAGAAAAGACCATGACCAGCATTTAGGAGACCAAGATTCCAGCTGGATGAGTTATTAAGTCTTCTTCCTCTGTAAAGCGAGGGTCACTTAGGGTGGTTGAGAGGCTTACATGAAACAGGAGCTATGACAACCCTTTGCAATTTAAATGGAATTAAAATCTGTGATTTTCATCATTTTTATTAAATAGGAACCTAAGTCTGTGGGTTGACTTTTCCAGGTATCAGCTTGCTCCAGCCTTAGAGATTTCTCATGTTCTGTCTGGGTATTGGAGATTTTTAGGATTCAGCTCAGTCTTGACAAGGTCAATAGGATTCTGATGGCATTACTGGGCCGAAAGGCATTTCTGAAGATATAGCTGGGGCCCAAGAGGCCATGGCTCATACCCCTTCGTGTCTAAAGGTGTTCTCTTTGATGGATATGAACTCTTGTTTTCAAAAATCACAAGAAAAGTGAAAATAGTCTACAATCTCAATATTAAAGATTGAGGGCTGCTGGACCACTATTTTTAAGTGAGAGATTAATGAGAGTTTCATCTCAAGGAGAGACTAGGGAAAAAGTGTGTATGAAGGAGGGAAGGCTTTTTGTTTGTGTGTGTGATTTGTTTGTTTAACCTCCTATTTACACTTTGAGAGATAAAGTTTGAATTCTTCTCTCCTCTGCAAGTTCAAATACAGGACTTCTTATTGATCTTTATTAACTCAGACTACTTCCAAAGTCCACGGCCTCTAAATTTCAAACGTGGGCGGAGTTACTGAGGAATGAGAGAGATGAATAAGTGAGATATGTTTATTTAAATCATGCTTTTATATATACAGTGTCAGCTTATTTTTCTCCTGGGCATTTTTATTTGCAAGGAAAGTAATATGCAGTTCTGATTCATAACTTGCTACCATACCTACCAATTAAAGAATGAGTGGAATAGACAGTGGTAAGAATTATAATGGTTCTCTAACTCTGATCCAAGTCTTGGGGTGGGAGAAATTTGTTGACTCCAAATGAGGCGCAGAGAATGTCCTTGCAGTTCCTTTTATCCATTATTCTTTATAGTTATTAGCAGAAAGAACTCGGCAATGCATGTAAAACCTGGATAGGTAACTCACTTATTTCAAAAAAAGTATTATGTCTGTATGTTCTGTGAGATATTTAAGAATTCCCTACTGGTAATATTTTACACCCACAGGTAGATTATGCAATATCTGGACATTCATTAAAAACCAAGTAATTGCTAACAAAACGAAAACCAAAAACAAGTCATCAGACCCAAACTTCTCACCTACTATCAGGGAAGTATCAATATTTTCTCTTTTCACATAACAAGCAAAATTGAGTTTTGAAAGGTAATTATTTACTAAAACTTCTAGAACAAAAATCTCTCTACCGACAGACTCCTCAGCTTCTAGGTAACAAGCCAGAGCCCAGCTAAAAGCAAGCAACGACCTCAGCAGGGGACAGAACATGGCTCAAAGTGGATTTTTAGTTATGTCGGAAAACACGAATTCATTATTTTGGTCTGGGCTTCGCTTTGTTCTGAAATGGGCGGTGGGCTGTCCTTCGTTTTCCCCTTATTTTGAGCTCAGTTCTTTCTAGGAAGCAAGATGAAGTAAAAGAGGTAGGTTCTGGCCATGAGGGACCAGAGGCAATAGGGAGAATTTAACATCACTGGTTTCTCATCCACATGGGGGAAGGTTGCATCTTGAAGCCTTTCCCCTCTTCTCTTCCGAGTAGCCAGGAGACCAATGCCCAGGCCCTGCTGTCGGTGTCACTCTCCTGCCCCCTCCTCACCTCTCCAACCCAGACAACCCTCCACCACCCTCCCCAGCTCCCAGGAGCAACAACTCTGAACCATGTAGACTTAGGAGCTTCCAGGATCTGCTCTCCAACACTCACAAAAGAAAATAATTAAGAATAGACCCTTCCCAACCAATCCCAAATAGCTCCTAGAGGAAGGAGATACACTCTTTAGAATAACTGATTATATCTCAAACGGGAACCTTTCTAAACAGAAAAGAATTGGAAGGTCCTGGGTTGGCAAATGCAGACCCTCCATTGAGATTTACCTGCTTGAGCCACACATTTGTCGTCATCAGCTGATTCTTCTCATCCTAAGAAAATGACAATTAAAAATATTGTGTAAATCGAAATTAAATGAAGATTTTATTCATTTAATAAAGACTTGATGGAGTCTTTGCCATGGCCAAAGTGCAAAAGGATTCTCCATATCAAAACAGTGGAATGGCATAATGACTCTAAAATACTATACTTTTTAAAATTTTATTTTACATAAATTGAAAAAAATAACGCAAATATCAGTTCATCGCAGCGATATTTATACACAATTGTGTAATCCTTAAAGGGGTGCGAAGTAGAACAAAATATTAGCTAAATCGGAGGTGGACTGAGTGAAAGGAAGTGGAAGCTCGACTTGGCACAATTTTCAAGTAGGAATCCGGGGACACTGAGGCAGCCGGGGCTGGGTGGGGAGTGGGTGCGCGTGTGTGCTGGGCGGGGGGTTTGGGCAAGGGGGAAAAGATGATTCTGGGACATTGGGGACCACAGCAGAGGAGGATTTGGCAGCATCGGGTGGGAGGGCAAGTTCACAGATTTTTCCCAGAAAAATGAGAACCCAACAGGAACATGAGTTATGGGTGAGTTCAAGGAAAGCATTGGGATTCTCCGGGAGTCAAGGTCGCCCAGAGAAAGCAGCTCCCCGGACCCCGGGGAAAGGCATGGCGCTTGGAGCTCTGTCTTCGCCCTCTGGCGCTGCAGCCCCATGGGCTCAGCCCTTCCTGCTCGCCCAGCTCCCCTTCCCTGCCCTGGGTGCTCCTGCAAATCTGCTGGGGGCACTGTGCCTTGTAGCAACCTTAGCCACTCCCCAGCAAAACGACTAACAGTGTTGCAATGGAAATTGCAACTCTGCAATTCCATGACACTCCTCGTTCTTTCCTGGGCTCATTTCACTGGCTCCCTGAGGCCGACTTTATTTTTAAAATTTGAAAGGCAGACAAGGGGCAAGAAAACGAAATAAAATCTTAGGCTCATCAACAGGTTAAGGAATGCAATTTCTTGTTAGCTTAGTGCCAAGGATTACTCACCACATCTACCAGCTGAGATATTTTCAATCCAAAATATACTTTTATGGTGTCATTCGAATTTAATACGGGGCGAACCCATTTCTGATAACCTTGGAATAAATGTCTGAGGAGGGCATCTTCATTTCCGGCGATTGAACCCAATTCTGCTGCGGCTGTAAGAGTCACGAGGGAACCTGAATTAATGGATCGCGCGTCAGAGCTGGTTTAGCGTCCCATGATTTCTACAGGGAAGTGAGGGGCTGAATACGGCAGAAGTCTTCATATATCTCTAAACAGCCTAATTCCGCAGAGGCAGTTTTGAGTCTATGGGTTTCTCTTTATCCCTATTCTCATGCTCATCCTGACCCTTCCACAAAATATACACTGCTAAAGATAGAATCCATACTTTATCCAGACATTTAGGAGCTCACAGGATTTTCACGTGATGGAATCAACACCTTGATGCCAAAAGGATCATCTACAAGCCGCCCCCTTCTGCCCCTTCCCCTCTACCTCAGGTCTCACCCTAAATGCCACCTGCTTGTAGACACGACTCTGCCCACGTGCTGTTCTCTAGCACGGCACACTGTTTGTCTCCACGTCCTGGATCACACTTCATCGTTTTATATTGATTTGTCATCATCTGTCTTACCCTTGAGTTCTATGACGGCAGGGCCAGGGCCACTTTTATTTGTCTGCATTTACCTGGTGCCTAGAACAGCGCCTGGCACACAGTAGGTGTTTGCTTTATAGCTATTTAGTGAAGGAATCAGTGAAGGGAACATGCCAGGGCTATTTTGCATTCCCCCAGCACATATTTATCGAGCACTTGCCATATGCCACACACTGTTCTCTTGCCTTCTTCCCCTATGAATTCTCTTCCTGATAAACAATTCTTCTCAACCACCAAATTGTGTGAGGTCCTGAAAAACAGCCATGTTCCTCTTTAACCCTTGAGCTGGGGAAATGGTTTAGGAATGCAGCCTCCAGATAAGTTCTGTTTCTTTTCAAGGCTAGAATATCAAGTTGAAAACAAGGGAGCTCTTTTTAAAATATAAATATGGCTCCTCTCCTTGAACATTCAGCATTCTGTTAATGTGCCATGGCGACTCATTCTGCACCGTAGGCTTTACCAGGGGAAAACTTTTCTTTTATTTCCCACTGAGAGACACATGTGGTGGGCAATGATCATATTGTCCAATCGAAATCCAAAAATTCTTGGTAGAGAAGAAAAGCAAAATAGCCCACACTCCTGCCATGCACATGACATTTTCATTAAAGCACTTTACCAAGTGGGTAACAGTGAGAGGAGCACAGTGCTAGGGTGTCCTCCGTGCTCTGGCTCTGCCTCACCCTTTTCTCTTCTGCTCAAGAAAGTGTATTAAAATGCAAACGAGTGAGAGAGAGAGGAAAAGCCTTCCCTGTGTGCTGATTTCTTTAAAATGGGGGTGGGGGATTGGGGAGCAGATGTGGCTCAAGTGATTGAGCTCCTGCCTACCACATGAGAGGTCCCTGGTTCGGTTCCCGGTGCCTCCTAAAGAAGACAGCGAGCTGGTGCGACAGGCAGG
>JAQZBX010078229.1:0-14154 GCA_029593785.1 Cabassous unicinctus
AAAAAAAAAAACAAATGGCCATGGACTGCCATCTGAGGAAACCCGGAGTCGTGCCCGGGGTCGCTGACAGCCGAGCCTCAAGTTCATGGCAACAGGAGCACCGTTCGGCGCCGCCCACTCGTTTCCCAGCTCCCGCAGTAGGCATGCAGGCAGCTGGCACCACGGTCGGCCTGACTGCCCCCGAGGGGTGCCCAGATGCCTTCTCCTTTTCAGGACTCTTTCTGCTGTTATTCATGTTGATGGGTAGTCACGAGCTGACTGTCTTCTCCCCAGAGAGGCAGGGGAGGCGCTTCCTGTGCTGCCCAGGGCCACACCCGGCCCTGCTCTGTGTGGACAGGCACAGAGGCCCAGCCACCAGCTCCCGAGCGTCCGACGGCAAGGGCGGGGCTCCCTGGGCGTCCTGGAGGCTGTGGCTGGGAGGGACTGCGGAGCCAGGTCAGCAAACATTTGTTCAGTGCCTCCCCTGTGCACCAGGCACCAGGCCGGGGGACTTAAACTCGCTCAGTCATTTGATGGCCAGGACACGACATTTTACTGCTGCGCCAGCAGCATCACGTTCAGACCTGGCCACGCACAGGGTCGGTGCTCCGTAAGAAGGACCAGCCTCGTGGTCCCCGGAGGACCAAGCCCAGGGCGTCTAGAATGGGCGGGGAGAGAAAGCGGTCCTCCCTCCAGCTCTGCACCTGGACACTGTCTGGGCTTCTCCTCGCAGACGGGGAGGTGGTCAGAGCGGGAAAATCCACTTGAAAAAGCCGAGCTGGGGGTGATGAGGGTCAAACCAGAAAAGAGCTCTGTCCAAGGGATTGAACAAGACCAGGAATGAGTGCAAAAGCCAGTGGCGCCCACAGGCACATACCCAGATGCAAACCAGAGCGCGCAGGAGAGCAGCGGAGCTGCAGCGACCGCTGAGAGAACTGCTGAGCCTGGAGCCCGTCTGTTTGCCGGGGCGGCGGGGTCTCGGGCCTGGGTGGCTGAGCCCGGTGCAGGGGCTCAGGATTGGGGCTTGCTGGCGACAGGCCACAAAGGAGCAGAACAGACTAAGGGAGATCCTGTTTCCCTTTCCTGAAAGCTGCGGGCACCTCTTCACTCCCAGAACCTCTTACGTTTGGGCCTGAGGCTGCCGCCAAGGCCAGCACCCGGCTCTCTGCCAACTTGCAAGAGTCCATTTCAGTCTGGGTCTTGAAGTTCGTCCTGCTTGGGCTTTTCTCCAAGTGGCTTGGTGGCACCCATGTCAGAATCAACGCCTGCATTTTGCAAAGCTGCCTCCTCTTCACAAGGTGCAGCCTCAATTCTTGTTGTGTGCAGCCAAATACAAGAGCTAAAACCCTCAGACTAGAAATTGCCTGGTTTCTCCCCACAAGCCTCTGCCCTGGGAGATGGGGCTGCAGATGCAGGAATTTGTTAATCTTGTTGAAAGGCAACAGATTGGTTCCTTATTACTTTTCCACAATGGGGAAATCCTCTAATGGGCACTCTTTTTGCTTTTCAAATAAGATATACAAATAAATTAACAATAAAAAAGAATCTCCAGTTACGGGTACAAAGCCTTTGGTTCCTGAGTTCCTGCCACGCTGAGGAATTGGATTTCGAATGGCAAGGAGGAAATGAGGAAACAAACTTTAATGTTTATTTTCGTTTTCCAGTGAAGTCCCGTTTCCTTTTGACCTTGTAAAAACAAGGAAAGGGCAGTTAATTCAGTTACTAGAGATAGCCTGTGTCTTTAAAGTAAATGTAATATATCTAAATGGGATCTAATAAATGACTAAACTTTTCCAAAATGTAACTCTCCAGCTAATAATGCCAGCAGATGCCACTTCTCTAAGCAGGGATGGCGTGACTGGCTCACGGAGCACTCTGCATGCGCTGGCGCTGTCCCTGACTTGCCACATCTGTTTCCTCTAGAAGCACGATTCCTGCAAATCTATTGCAAAGAAGCACATCCATCAGGGCAGCGGGGATGTGTGGGCATATCCGTGGGCACACGCGTGTGCTGCAGCAGGGCTTGTAGCAGCAGAAACGAGAAACAAAACGAGAATGAAGACCGAACTGTGTTCTTTCCAAACCATGAAGCAGCATGCAGGCATCAGATTCAGCGCCTTATCAAACGACGGGATGGGTTTCCAAAAAGTGTTGTTGAATGAGGAAAAGAGGCTGCATAAAATCACGTCCAGCATCTCTTTTTAAAAATGGCCAAAAACCCTTTTATATGATTCTGCACATCTGCGTAAGTGTGCAGGCCCGTGTGGGTTTACTCCATATTATCACGTAGGGACACGTGGGAGGTGGTTGTGCTGAGGGCGCGGTGTGGCGAGCAGCCAGAGTGAGAACAGAGGACTCCACTCTAAGAAAATCCAGCAGCGCATGTAATGGGACTGCATTCTGTAATTATGTAAAACTATTCGTGTTGGTTATGAGTAACACACGTGTTAGAAAAATAAAACTTAAAGTGGTATTGAAATCTTCCCCCAAACCTTGCAAAATACTGTTCTCCCCATTTCATAGATGAGGAAACTAATCATTTGACTTGCCAAAGGATATCTGACAGGCCAAGCCTAGCTCATTCCAGAGCCTTTTTCTGAAAATGTGATAAATAATCATTGTAGGGAGTGAATGTGGCTCAAGCAGTTGAGCTCCCGCCTACCACACGGGAGGTCCTGGGTTTGGTTCCCGGTGCCTCCTGAAAAAACAAAAACAAACAACAAGTAAAACAAATGATAAAACCAACTCAGGGAACCTGATGTGGCTCAGGGGTTGAGTGCCAGCTTCCCACATACAAGGTCCCGAGTTCAATCCCTGGCCCTGGCGCCTTAAAAAAAAAAAAAATCATTGTAAAAAATTTCAAACATTATGCTAAAATACAGTGAAACCTGGAGATAGCACTGTTAACTTTTGGGGTGCCAGCTTCCAGACCAGTCTCTATGCCTAGAAACCTAGTTAGCATACCTTGCTAAAAATACCGAAGTCAGCCTGCTGTTGAGGCTGTGGGGAAGCACCACACCCCAAAAGGAAATGGATGCTTCCACTGCACCCATCCTGAAGAGCGGGATAACCAGGCAGGAAACAAGGCCGACTGCAGGGCTGAGGGAGGAGGGGACAGGCCCAGACCCGTGGAGGGAGTGAGCTGCCCCCGCCCCCGGGCAGCCAGGCCGCCCAGAGGTGGGGCAGCATTTAGAGAGGCCTCTGACCTCCAGGAGGCCACTGAAGAGCAGAGGGCATGAGGACCGACCACGAGGCCCGTGTCCCACCCTGAGGTCAGAGGGCCGCTGAGGCCGCCGTTGCAGCGTCTCCTGGGGCAGCCCCGGGGTGGACGGTGGACGCTGCCAACAGGGACATGGCAGCCATCACAGCCGTGGCCTCGGGGAGACGCTGTGGGGGCCGTGCCCCGTTTCTCCAAGGTGTGACACGGGTCTGCCCACACCACCAGGCAGCAGTGAGCAGGATCCGGGGACGCCGTGGCCACAGACGAGACCAGGCACTTCTTCAGCTGCCCTGAGGGTCGCTGTCCCGGGGAGGCCACCTGGAGGCAGCGGCCTCGGGCCGGCCGCGGACCCCTTTGGGAGGAGGCAGTGAGCATGAGCTGGGAGGACAGTTCATAGACGTTCTCTAGGGCTGCTGGGGAGAGAGCCTCGGGCACAGGATCCAGGCCGTTATGATCCGAGTGTTGAGGAAGGGGACTCGGCTTTGTACAAGCTGGTGAAGTGGCTATGTCGATTACATGGTTATAGACATAAATATCTGAAATGCAAGTTTCACCATGTCACTCCCCCACCTAAAATCCACCGATGGCACAGCCAGCCCTTCCAGCGCCTTCCCGGCCTGTTCCTATTCTCTTGCAGACACCTGGAGAGTCTGCTTCAAAGCCAGTTCACCTGCCCACACCCTCTGCCCAGATGAGGCGGGGGCTCAGGCCGGCGCTGCTGTGTCCTGGTCCGTTCAGGTCGCTGTACTTGTGGTCGGGCAGGGCCTCCCCTGCCCCCTGGCTTACAGCTGCCTCTAGTACCCGCCTGTTGAGCATCTGGCTATTGAAATACCTAGTTTTACGCAAAGGGGTCATGTTCTGTAACTTCCCTTTTTCCATTCAACGATGCCCTGAACTCTGACAGGCTCTGACGAAGCGGTACAGCGTCCAAGTGCTTCACAGTCTAGCCTCGTCGGCTCCGTCCGTACTCTCGTGCTTTGCTTCTCATGTTCAGTGCCTAGCAAACATTAGGTGCACGGTAAACGCCCACGAGTGTGCCCGCGAAAGCCTCTCCACACTCCCAGGCTCTGCATGCGCCTTCCTCCGACCTCTGCCTTGCTCGCTGCCCCCCCGCAGGGCCCCAGCAGGGCAGTCTGTGTGCCAGGTCCTCCTCTCTGGTCCTGCTCCCACCTGGCTCCGAAGCTGCACAACACGTGTTTACAAGTCCAGCTCTTGGACTCAGCAGCAGCCACTGATGGTTCTGGGGCTGTGTTTTATTCCCTGTGTTATCCCCAGCATGTAGTACCACCTCCACCGTGTAAGTGATGTTCAGTGTTTGTTGAATGAATGGCTGAGTGCATGAGCGAAGAAAGTTTAAATTCTTGGAGCCTTTCTTGGAGTTCTCTTGGAGAACTATCAGCTAAGGCTTCCAGATCAATTGGAACACATTCCAAGTTGCTGCTATAGACCATGGCGCTTGTCAGTGGCCATCAGAGTCAGAGAAATCCTCCCCTCATGTTGGAACTGGGTAGAATCTTTTTCTGCTCATGATGAAGCAGAAGCCCTAAGTGTGATGGTCACACAGCAAATTACATAATAGTGAACTTGGCCGAGATATCAAGATTAATGTCCCTCCACTTCAAGGGTCCCTTGCCATCAAGTTCCCACTGCTATATCTGGTGATACATATACTTTTTGTGTTTGGTGGCTGCAAAATAACGTTGGTTCCGTAAAATTGAATAGTTCTTCAGTTACAGGGCCCCGTAAAACACTGTGAACCAGCTATTTGAGGTTAGTGACTTGCCAAGAGCCTTCAGCTCTTAGCCGAGGCACCCAGTCACTCCAGTTCCCTGGCGCTCACTCCAGTGTGTGCTTTCTAGGCTATAGCTGCCTCCAACATCACTACAAACTGTGGTTAAATGTTGATTTTAGGCTCACTCATGGGAAAACACTAGTTTCTAATCAATATCGCCACTTCCCACTTGTAAGAACTTTTAGACGGAGGCGTAGACAAGACGCACGTGTCAAACCTCTGCATAAGAGAGCTGATGAGCAGACTTCACGGAGGAAACAGATTTTGCGTGTGCGTGTGTGTGTGTGTGAATGTGAGTCAGGCGTGTCAGTGGCCATACTTGTGGAATAGTTGGTGTTTTAGGCACTCAATGTGAGTGTGAACAAAATAAACAAATCCCCAAAGCACAGTGCCCTGCATAGAGTACGAACTTAGAATTTGCCAACCGATTAATGTACCTTATGCTAAAAATTCTCATGTAGTTTTTTTCTCATTTAAACAGTATTTCCATAGAATGATTTTTAAAAATTTGAAAGGATCTTCCAAAGAGCTAAATCTTTACATTCATGCGTTTATTCAGTAAAGAATGTTTGCTTAGTGTGCCCATGATGTAGCAGTGGCCAAAACCAGACCCCCCTGCCCTCACGGAGTTTACACTCTTTTGGGGTGGGAGAGATGTATCATAATGAAAATTTTAGTTGTGTATTCTATTAAGTGACAAATGGTGTGAAGAAAAATCAGGAAAAGCAAGGGGACTAGGGAGTGGCATGGCAGGGTGGCAGTTCGAAGCAGGCTGTCGGGAAGGGCTGTGAGCTGTGAGATCTTGGGGGATAAAATGCACACTTTTAAAAGAAATTCTTCCCAAATAGCTCATACGCACTTCCCGCCTTCTAAGCGAGGGAACGACAGTGCTGAACACCTGGTGATAATCCAGGCACTTCGGGAGTGCCGGCGCGGGCGGCGGCCCAGCCAGCCCGTCCTGCCTCTCCTTGGGGCTGACCCGGCCACATCCAGGCTTCATCTCTCGCCGTCTTCCTCACCACCAACCCCGCTTTTCACCTGCTCTTCCTAGTGCGTCCAGAGCAGAGAGACTGGGGCAAAAGCCTACAATTTAATGCATATGGGCTTTATGACGTCTATTCTGCCCGCTCAGCGACCTTTCTTGCCTATTTCCGTACCCTTGGCTTTCTTTCCGTCTGATGTCGAATCACTGAACCTCTAATGTGGGAAATATTGCTAATTAATGCCCTGTTTCTTTCCTTTTTAGGGCCCAGAATGATTTTTTTAGCCATTTCAGCAGACTGTCCTAATGCAAGGCATGTCCATGGGTGGTTTCCTCGAAGCTTCACAGGGTGTGGGGAGAGGCGAGAGTGAGGGGCCGAGGGGCACAGCACACAAGGACTTATTTTACTTTAAACCAGCAGACCGCTTGCAATCAACCCCTTACTAACACAGAGAGGTAGCAAAAAATGAGATATTGTACGTAACTATCAGAGAAAACAGCACGGGAGGAACTTTTTAAAGACAAATCAATTATACTGATACATATTAATAAAGCATACAAGTCATCCAAAGTGTACAATCAATGGTATTTTATATATCACACAGTGCATTCATCACTTCAATCATTATTAGAGCATTTTCATTATTTCAATAATAATAATAAACAAAAAAACAGACAAACAAGCAAGAAAATTCCTCACCTCTCAATTGCTCTCTGCTTCCCGTGCTGTACATAGCTGCTGTTTCTGGCTATTCTTGCACAATTATTTATTTATTAAGCAGTTTTGTTGAGATACATTCACATAACACTCTATCCAAAGCATACAATTATGGCTTTTAGCATAATCACAATGTTGTGCATTTCACCACAAAAAATTTTAGAACCATTTCATTACTCCAAAAAGAAAAACCCCACACCCTGTAGCAGACCTTCCCCAGCCCTACATAGCACTAATCTCATCTCATCTCCATAAATTGATGTATATTTACATTTCATATGAATGGAATCATACAATATGTAGTTCTCTGTGTCCGATTTCTTTCACTTAGCACAATGGTTTTTTCTGTCTCATGTTAACATCTTGTAACATTAACATGTATTTGTTCAGTTTCAGAGAAAGATGGTCTTAAAAATGCAGCTTTACCCATAATCATATTTCACATGCGGTTTTACGGTGCTATTCAGCCCATGTCACACTTTTTAGCTTTCCTTTTAGCAACAGACATGACCTTAGCCTTTCCCTTTAAACCACGGTCGTACCCACGTAATAGTGCTGCCAGTTACAGACACCATGTTGTGCTTTCACCTTTTCTATTCATTTCCGAAGATTAACACACATCCTTTTCACCAGTTCTGCACAAGTTAGCCCTCAACATTCCGTCCTCTGACCTCACCCTATTTTCTGGTGGCCCATGTTCAAGTCACTAACTCCATGAGATCACGCAGGATGTTGAGTTCATAGCAGGGCAGCCGTAGCGTGTTTGTCCTTTTGTGTCTGGCTGGCTTCACTCGCGGGAGGAACTTTAACGGCGGTTCATGAAAAGTGCGGTGAGAACACAGAGCAGGGAGGAAACCGCTCTTAGGGCGGAATTTGGGGAGGGCCCACAGAAGGGGAACAGCCTTGCCAAAGCCTGGAGGTGGGAGGGAATTGCGCGTTGACAGGACAGTGAGAGGACAATCAGCACAAGCCTCCGTCCTGCTTCCGCCTTTAATCCAGGGTCCTCAAGGGCCATATTCTCGCTCAAGCCCTGTTTTCCCCTTCCTCCAGGTTTATATTTTTGCAACAATAATTAAAAAACCCATCAATGATCAGCTAATAATTCACTGAGACTAGAATTTGAGGCTTCTGGAGGAGCAGTGGGAAATTAGGTCAGAGAGTTGTCAGGGAACAGCCTGGGGTGAGCATTACCTAAATACCCGCAAGCTTGGATTTTAGCTTGCAGAACAGTGTTTCCCAAAGCAGGGAGCTCCGAGGCTACTCGCAGTTACAGGGTCTTGTCCAGTGCTCTCTAGAGATACGCTGTGAACCGTGAGTCTCCTGCAGGGTGGTCTGGAGCCTCGGGACTCTGCGGGGAGGGAGACAGAGGGGCCGCGTTGCCGAACCCACGGGCCGTGCCTCGGCAAGGGGTGAGAACGCCAAGAGCGCTGGGAGGCCAGACGGGCGCCCAGGGGCCGCCGCGGGAGCACCTGTGAGGGGTGTCGGTCGGTGCCAGCGCGGGCAGTGAGCTGGCACACGTCTAGGTGCCCTCCACGGGAGCCAGCGCTCTCACAGTCTTGTGCCGCGTCCTGCTCCCGCCTGGCCAAAGCCAGACAAGGCGTCAAAGCGGAGCAGCTGCCTCGTTCTCCGGTGCTGGGGGGCCACGCAGAGGACAGAGATCAGACGGCCGGAAGCCAGCGGAGGGGAGCGACAGGCTTCCCACGCCCCTTGACTTGGCACCTGAGACGCCCCCAGCGCTGGCCACACTTGCCAGGTGATGTGGTGTCTTACAGCAGTTTCGCATTATTGTTCTTATTGTTAACTTTCATAACTTTTTCAACTTTTGACTTGGTATTTAGGATCTTTTATGGTAATATTCTTCCTCAAGGCTTGCTTTTTGAGTTTTCTGGGTTTATATTTTTGCAGTAAGTTAAAAAATCAATTTCCAGGGAGTGGGTGTTGGTCAGTAGTTTGAGCACCTGCTTCCCATGTATGAGGTCCCGGGTGCAATCCCTGGTTCCTCCTGGAAAAAAAACTCAATTTCCTTTTGAATATCTTGCCTGTGACTTTGCTGCAAACTCACAGATTTTAAAATGCAAGTAGGAAAATAGCAGGAACAAATCCATTGCCAAGATTTCAAGATTTGCACAGTGCCGAAAATATCCCAATAAATGTTCCTCAATCCTTCATTTAGTAAGTGTTTCAGTTTGCCAAAGGCTGCCAATGCAAAATGCCAGAAATGGGCTGACTTTCACAATAGGGATGTTAGGGTAGAAGCTTAAAGTTTCAAGGCTGTGAAAATGTCCAAATCAAGGCATCATCAAGAAATGTTGTCTCATCAAGTTGCAGCTGTGGGCAATCAGGCACATGGCAGTGTTATCGAAAGATGCTTTCTCTCGGCGCTCAGCTGTGGGCAATCAAGCATATGGCTGGTCTCTCCCTTCTCATCCCCTCTCCTTGTTGCTTCAGCTGCTCCGCTGATTCCAGCCTCTCTCAGCCTCTCGGGATCTCTCTGTCCTTATGTGGCGGCAGCGATCCTGGAGTCCTCTCTCACATGGAGGGTAAAATGGCAGCTCTTCCTCTCCCCTCTCCTCCATTTATATAAGACTCCAGAAAAGGAGCAAGACCCACCCTGGGTTCTGCGATCTAATCAAAGACCCTTAACTGAAGCGGTCTAATCAAAAGTGGTCTCACCAAAAGGTCCCGTATTCAATAGGGTTGTATGCACAGGAACGGGCTGGCTTAAGACCATAATTTCCTGGGGTCCAGAAAAGACTCAAACAGGACAGTAAGTGACCTTCAAAGAAAGGAATCACAAAAAGGAGACAGCAGCTGCCATCAGGAGACGAAGGAAGAGACCCTGGTGGCACTTTAGTGGGAAGTAGAGGGAACTAGAAGCCTTGTTCTCCACTGGCTTCCGGAACCTTGAGGCAGTCGGAGTCCCTCCTTGAACAGTGTCCGCTCCGCAGCCTGTGTCCCCAGACTTTGCCCCTTGTGTCCGCAGGGGCAGCCTCGTCCCAGCCAAGGTCTCAGTCACCAGCGCTGGCAGGT
Organism: Cabassous unicinctus; assembly: GCA_029593785.1. Lineage (NCBI taxonomy): Eukaryota > Metazoa > Chordata > Mammalia > Cingulata > Chlamyphoridae > Cabassous > Cabassous unicinctus. Next base: position 9,722 of record JAQZBX010078229.1, read on the forward strand.
CCCCCGGCCTTTGCTAGTCTGTTATATTCTTGAACTCTCTGCTTCTTCCCTAACTTCTCCAATTCAGATTGTTCTCACATTGCCCTTGAATGTTCAGCATTTGATGGTCCCTTAGAGCTGATTAACTCCAATTCTTTTGTTTTATAGAGGAGGAGGATCACAGAATTGTTACCCTCATTCTGTGATCTCAAGATTGGGAATGCTACCTACCCCACCAATTTGCCACTTAGTAAGAATCATAATGAGGAATATTTTCTTTCATTCATTCATTCATTCATTCATTTATTCAAGCAGCCAGGGTTATTGAGGCCAGTGCCCCCCGGCGCTGGGCTGGACTCTGTGGGTCAGTCTTCTGGCTGAGGAACCTGGCGAGTTCTGTGAAGTGGGAGGATCTCAGGAGGAGACGATCGACTCCAGTGGTTTCCGTGAAGGCACCTTTCCTCAGAGGAAGGACCTCAGCACCAGGGGGCAGCTCAGGCCACCTCTGGAGCCAGGAGGACCAGGGGAGGAGGCGAGGAGTCCCGAGGCTGCTCACAACTCCGGCGGCCAGCGTGGAGCCCCAGGGAGCAGCCTGCGGCCGTCACGCCACACCAGCTGGAAAGGGGGCTGCAGCCCTGCACCTTGGTCCCTCCTGTGCCGCTTACTTGTATGTGTGTCTCCACGTTCATGCGCCTCATGGCCCTCCCCAAGTCACGGGGCCAGGCCCGCCTTGCTCACCCCCCGTCCCCTCAGTGCCGGCCATAGTCCCCATTGCACAGTGGATATTCGGTCCATCCGTGGATTAGCAAATAGTGCCACTGAGCAGCACCGTGAACCGTCCTGCAGGGCTCTCGTGTGTGTGCCGGAGCCGCGCCGCTGCGCTGCTGTCCTGGACGGGGTGTGGGCTGCGTTTCCCTGTGGACGCCACCGAAGCTCTGGGAATGCCAGTGGGTCTGCTCTTGATCTCAGCTCCCGGTCGCACTGTTTCTTTAAAGGTTGTGATGGACCGTGGTTCACGTCTTTTCTGATTAGGGTGAGAAAGAGGCAGTCTGAACAATCCTATCTTGCAGGCCCCATGGCTACAGCCAATAATCATCCCTCGAGGCCCAGTCCCTGCCCAGAAGACACTTAAAGATCTGAGGACTGTTCGTTGGCACTTGGCTTCTCAGTAGCTGCCACGATATATTTCTTTTATCTTTTTTTCTTGAAAAGGGCAAAAGGATCACAAAGTTCTATCCTACCACTTGCTTCTGGTTTTTTAACTCGTCCATTTTTTATCCAACATGAAGTGAATTTTCCTGCATTTAGATGCAATAATCTTCATTGATGGAACCCATCGAGACCTGGAGGCACCCTTGACACCTTCCTTTCTCTCTACTCCAAGCTGGATTTGGAGAGCTCTTTCACACACGCTCCCTTATTTTAATACGGAGGCAATGCCGGGGCACAGTCTCACAGGCGAGAAGGTGGACTTCACCAAGGTCAAGGCCTGGCCCAAGGTCATGGGGGTGATAGATGGGGAGGAAGCCAGAGCCGCGGGTTGCCCGGCTGTGCTCTGCTCCCGGCGGGGACCAGAACAAGGACCTGCTTCCAAGAGCTCCTACCAAAAATATTTAGAAAAATATCTGCAAGAACGCTGCACATACTAAGTGCTGTGGCGAGGTGGACTGGAGCTCTGAAGCCAGATGAGGCAAAGCTGCGGTGCCCTGGGAGAACCAGAGCTCGGTTCCTAGGTGGTCACGGCCGCCAGCTCGGCTTAGGGCCTGCTCGCTATGAAATGCTTTATTCTTTAACACAAATAGAAATACAAAGGCTTTTCTCACTGGCCTGGCCTGGGCTCCTCCCTTCTCCTCAGGCCCCAGTTTTGCCCAATGGTTATTCATCGTTTCAGGTCTCATCAGAATTGTCACCTTTCCAAGAGCGTTGCTGATCCCCAGCCTAGGCGAAGCCCCCCTACTAGTTCTTTTAGCACCTTGTGTTTTTCCTCGATAGCTTTCACCACAATTGTTATTATTTATTTGTAGGGTTGTTTATTATCTTTTTCCTACATTAGATCACAAACCTAATAAGGGCTCACAGGACTTACTTCTCCTTTGTTCACTGGTGTCTTACCAGTGCACAAACATCGCTGTTGAATGACTGAATGGAAGGAGCAAGAGCTGGCGTCCTGCCGGCCTCTGACAAGGTGAGGAGGAAATGAGGCACTTGGGAGCACATCTTCACCATGCAGAACGCCAGAGGAAACTTCTGGTATTTGTTCCTCACTAAAACCCGAAAGAAAAACTGCAGCTCGAGAGGAGTGTGAATTCGCCTGAGGCCACCTGGCTGCACAGGGACACTGGCAGCAGGGAGGGCTCTCTGACTCGGAAGCGGGTGCTCTCGCCAGCCCTTCTCTGCAGAGCTCGCTGCGTGGACAGCAAGCTCGCAGTTCCGGCGGATCGCCCCCTTCACCCCACGCATCCAATGCGATAGCACAGGGCATCCTCGGCAGGCAAGGTGGCCCCTCATTTCACAGTCAAGCAGGATTTTATGGAGACTAAATGTTATTCCTGCATTCCTGATGGCCAATCACTTTAACCACTGTGTTCTTTGTATGAGTTATAAGTTCACAAATAACTATGATTTTAAAAACTGCTAATTACAAGTGGTGCACTGTGGATTGTCAAAATAGCCCCACCTGGCCTCCCTCTGCTTTGTCTGACATGCCTCTTTCCCGAGTCCCACCCCCACGATGCCCCAGATTGTCTGGAGGCATCCTCTGCCCACCACTCGCATTTCAGAGTCAGAGGACGGTGCTTGGACGGACGTGGCCATGCTGGTCTCTTCAGTGCAGCACGTCTACGGCGGGGGCCTGGGGGCTTACTGGCGTCAGACAGCACAGCAGCAGCTTAGCCGACTCCAGGCCTCCACTCTCCTGACCACTCTCACTATTTTCCCTTTGATTCTCCTCATTTTTTTCCGCTCCCCAGCATGTGCTGCCCGGAGGACTGTGCCCTCTTCCCATTTCCAAGCCCTGCTGAACCCTGAGGACCCAGCTCAAAAGCCTCCTCACTTCCTGATCTCTGCTTGAAGACGCCTCTTGCTCCAGGGTGCTGAGGTCTCAGGGCGAGCCTGTGTGAGGCTCTTAGGCACATTCTTGAATGACAACTATTCGTGTTTTTTTTTTTCATTTACACATTCATTCAGTTATTCAGCCACTAAACAGACACCAACTGCCTATTCAGTCAACCATTCTTGATTGCGAACTCTATGTAGGACATCCCCTTTGCACCCAAAGAACTAGGACAAGGCTCACCTGAGTCCAGGAGGAAGCCTGGGCTGCCAGGGTGGCAGGGAGAGGATGCAGGAGGTGGACTGATGCCAGCAGCGGCAGGGAGCTGGGGGTGGCAAGTTCTCATCTATAAACAATGCATCCTGTCCTGTTTATAGTTTTGCTGGACCAAAATGTTTAGAAGGGGGAATAGTGGGAAAGTACTTTCCAGATGGTGGATGATAGTGGGAAATCGCTTATTTCCTCTGGAAATGTCACAGACACTTTGGATGTCAAAACATTGAGAGAAAAATTAAAATACTGCTCTTCTCATGTGAGGCAAGCACCTTACTAACTGCCTCACTATAACCTACAGAACTCAGTAACAGTAAAGGGGCAGAAGGCCTTAGTGGAGGCACTTGGTGGTGGAGAAGGAAGAGGCTGGCATTGGCTTAACCAAGAGGGAAGAAGGGAAGAGCCATGTATATAGTTTGAGAGAAAGTAAGCGGAGCATGGAGAGACACATATGGAGAGGGAGGCTGTGGACATGTGGTAGAGAGCCCTGGATCCCAGGGGTGAGGATTTCATGCGCAAGCACAGGACACAGGGAGAGCTTCTGAGTGGGGAAATCCCATAGAGTCCTGGGGCTATTTATGTCTCTCTAATGGAAAAACAAGATTGCCAGGTCTCAAGGTCCCCTGCCAACCTGGCAGAATCGGAAGCAGAGGTCAGCTTTCCAGGATCCTACACATTTCTTGGGAATACTACACATAGACAAACATCTGATTTTTTCTGAGTGACTTTTGATTTACTTCTAAGTACTCATCTCACCTGTGGCCAGATCGTTCTCATAGTATCCTGGTGAATAATTTGTCCTGAATACAGTACCTTTCAGCCTTCAAGAGCCTTCATGACACCCGAGCTTCATTATTTCTGCTTTGTGTACGAGGAAAATGACTCACAGAGGGGGTTCAGTGATTTTATTATTCATGCTGAGAATGATATGAATGAAACTTAGGATGAAACTCTATTTCATAAACCATTAAACCCTGTGTCCTTTATAGTAGTGGAGTTTACAAAAATAATGATACCTTTGTATTGGGAGTTTATTCCTTTATTCTGTTATTAAATCCTGGCTTATGAGGAGGCAGCAGCATCTCACTGAGGGCCCAGCCTGAGTTACTCTGCAGTGTGAAGCAAGACA
>JAQZBX010078230.1:0-14158 GCA_029593785.1 Cabassous unicinctus
AAAAGTGATCATCTTAGATCTTCCAGGAGTCTTGTAAGGAAGATATGTGCAATTTCTCAGTCCTGTGTTATCTCAAGTATGTTAAATTTATTCCTGTTTTCCCAGTTTCAGTGATTCATGTGTGACAGTTTAGATTTAGATATTGGTTCTTCAGATGTGATTCTGTGGTTTTGCTTTGAGATGATATTTTGCTCTTATTATTCCTGTAAGCAGATTTGGGAAGGTCTGGTTAATGTCCTTTTGGTAACTAAGAACAAAGAGTCATCTATTATGATTAGATTAATAGAAAACTATTTCAGTTATGTCTGGGAAGATCTGGAGCTGCTTAGGTGAAGAAATTTTTAATAAGCACATTTTCCAGCTATCAATTTCCCAATGATTAAAGGAGAACTCCTGATAGCCTCAACAGTGTAGCCTTTGTGAGCACTAAATTCAGCCATTTCCTTTTCTCTACAGCATCTCCAGTGCTAGGACCAGACATGACCATGAACCCTGGAGCCTCCCTGTATCCTGTCACTGCACTGCCAATCCCCCCACCCACTCCTGGCCCACCACACCCACCTCCCTGGGGGCAGCACCCACACCCGGTCTTGAATCCATCTTTCCCTCCTGGCAGCTCTCTGGTGCTGCCTGCTTCCCCCAGGCCACTGTTGGTGACAGGAGGTAGGGACCCTGTCACCAGTGGGGCTGGTGGTGACAAGGTCTTTGTCCAAATCAGGAAACAAGGGGGATGTGCAAAGCCCCCTCATGCTCAGACCTTTGCTCTTCCTCAGACTTCCCACATTTCGAGTGCCCCAGGGATCCTTTATGGCGGTGTTCAGCATCATCCTCCAGGGACCCTGAGGGCCTCTGCTGTGGGGCCCTTTATACCTGCCTCAGGCTGCTGAGGAGGTTGGTCCCCAGGCCTTCCTCCTCAAGCTCTACCACCAGCTGCCCAGCTGATGCTCATTGTTCCTCCAGGGAATGCTTTCTCCAGGCCACAGGGGCCCACCCAGCAGGGAGGTCCTGCTTCCACCCAGTCAAGGGATGACTCCTGTAACCCCCAAAGTGTTTACCAGAATTTCCGACGTTGGCAGCGTTTCAAGACCCTGGCCTGGAGGCACTATCACCTGAGTCCTGACACCGAAGCTCTTTCCTGCTTTCTCATGTGACTGACTTCCTCTTGGAGACACATTTGATTGTCTTGGAACATTCAAATAAAGACGTCTAGGAGTTGGATACCCCAGGTTAATGTCATTACAAATGCTTAACAGTAGATCCTGAGGGCAAAGGAACATGATGGGAGAAGATATATTTGTAGTTTGTAACTTATTTTCAGGTGTCTTATCTCAGTTGATACTACCCTCCCTATATTGAGTGTCCAGCCATTCTCTACTTTTGTGTCTTTATCCTAGTAAACATTTACATAAAAATAAGCAATCAGAGAGGTGTCCTGTGATAAAGTGAGGAGCCATGATTTAAAATGAGGTGTCTGACTATGAACACCACACTCCTTCCTTTGTCCTTTACCTTCTATAACAAGGCTTGAGCATGTCATATGTCAGTCATATCCACTGATGCTCATGGTGGGTGCAGGGATCAGGCAAATAACTCTAGTTTTGCCCCCACCCACATTGTTCTGGAGCATTCCAATTAGAATTGGGAGGTGGTAGATGATGTATTGTCGTGAAGTACTTGGGCTTCCCCTCACTCAATTTATAATCCTGGAGAGGTTACCTCACTTGGTTACCCCACCTATAAGGTTTTATTCCATTTATTTCAGAGTATTGCTGAGATGGTTACATGAGCTAATATATGAAGTGCTTTGTAGACTGAACTGCTCATGCTTTGCTTCATTACATGATAGCTAGTCTTTTTTCTTATTATTATTATAATTCTTAGTTTTTGTTATTGTTATATTATCATTTTAAGATTTCAAAGGACAATGAAGATGAGCAAAAGAGCTCACAAAAGCCAAAATATCCTAAAGAGTGTGACTGGATGATTAGTCCAAGACCATGGGCTGTTGTGTATGTGAAACAAACATTAGTGATGATAATATTTTCTCTTTTCACACCCAGAACTGCCATCTGTCTCTACTCTCACTGCCTCCTCCCCAGTAATATTATGTGTTAACTACAATAGAGCCTATATCAAACAAACAAGGCACATGTTTCCATTACACAATGCTCTCCAACTTTTGAACTCCTAAAAAAATCTGCTGCCCCACTGAATAATTTAAGGATGATCCCCAAATTTCCAGTTTAACACTCTAATGATTCTCCTACATTCTTGAATGCTCTACCTCGCCTCTTGGAGCAAACTCTTAAATGCAGCCTGCAGTCTGATCTCCTGTATCTTGAGCCACCCCAGGGCTTTCTCCATGGGCATGTATCCAGTGATCTTTGGCTTTGTACATTAACTCCTCCTCTTCATACTCTGATGCTCTGTTTCCCAAAGTACAGATCTCCTCATAGTTATGTGGGGAGTTGCTCAAATTGCTCAGTCTTTGGATCCCTGGGAATGGGACCCAGAATCTGCTTTTAATGTATTTTCCCAGGCCATTCAATACATAGTGACATTGAGGACACAAAGGGAAGTCAGAGATTCTAAAAGGAATCCTTTCTTTGGGCTAGGTCTTTAAGAAATGAATCCTAGTATTGATATTCAATGTTTAGTCAGGGAATTTCTCATACAGAAGTACTTAAAATCAGAGAGTACACATTGGAAGGAGGACATGAAGGGACAGGTGGCAGAATAGATATGATGGGGTTCAGGTGATATTGGTTGGGTTGGGTCATGAAGGGGCATAAGGAGGTGTATGTAGAATATTACTGACACGGGGAATTTTAGTCCAGTGCTTCGATTCCTGGCCCATAGGAAGGCCACCATGACCCTGGATGAGGGACTGCAGAAGGCCGTGCTGGAATGGCGACATACAAGCAACTTTGACCAGATGATCTACTATGAGATGGCAGCAAAGTAAGTCCAAGGATCCTCGTTACTTTGCGGGGTTTTGTACCTGGGTGTGATAGAGGAGGATGAAGCCAGATGAGGGTCTGGCTTGTTGGCAGTCAGTAGAGGGGATATTTAGAGAAAGGGTTGTCAACTAGTTCAGTATTCTCTGGATATTGAAGGATGAACTGCCCTGTACAAATACTTTCACATTGAGTTTGGAACATTTTTTCATCTCTCGTTCATAAGATGCTCAACCTATTGGGTCTTCAGATGCCATGAAATTGAAGAACTTAAGATGGGTAGGGGGTAATTCCTGCAGCTCTTGATGGGATTAAGCCTCCAAGTTGTAGGTACTGTGCAGCGGTGACATGCTCTACCAGGCAGGTTCCTGCCTGTCTTGGTGGCTGGGTAGCTGGAGCATATTGGCATAGAATTTTGGGCCCACCTCTCCTCATGAGATAATGTTCAAATAGCTCCCTGTCATCCCAGATGAAATAAAGTTGGAAGAGGTTGGTTACAGGAAGCTAGGGTCTCAGACATCCTGTGAATGGGTCTTTCAACTTTTGCTACATGTTAATCCCTTGCCTACAACACAAAGCAACGACAAACATATAAAAACCACCTCATTGGAAACTGAATCCCTTCCTTAATGTTTTCTTCTACTTTCTTTATAAGCATTTCCTCACCCCATTCTTAAGTTTACTGTTCCAAGGCTCAAAGTCCCAACCTAGGATTCTTAGACCTAGACACTGATTCCTGCTTTATTTACTATAATTAACAACCCAGATCCAAGCTTCTGACTATCAGCTCATCTGTATAGTTTAGGTTGTGACAGCATTGCCTTGGGTGTGGTGGCCCACTTTTGAGACCCTGCCATATATCACACTGACTTATTTAATTCAACAACGATACCAAAATTGCTTATGCCCACTGGACCTACGAGAGGGGAGGATATAGCCAAACAATTAAAACCTGTAGATCCAACCTTGAGAATCTGCTAAGCATGGGATTGATTCATTTCTTTCATATCCTTCTTAAGTGATGATGAGCTTTTCTGTAGGTGAAGGGATGATGTGGTGACCTCATGAGGTACCCCAAAACTATGGTTGTACTGCTGGTAGTAATGCCCCTCTTAGGAAGGTACTTATCCAGGACATTAATAACTCAGCCAAGACACTTAGTTTCCCCTGTAGTTGGGGCTGATGTGTTTTTCTGGGCACCACAGTAAGCCAGGCCATCTTGTCAACACTGCTTGTGTCTTCCTCCCATGCTAGGTTCAAGGAGTTTGAGATTGAGGAAGAGAGGCAGATTCAGATGTTCAAGGAGAGGAATGGTTCCCAGTGTCCTCCACTTTCATCCTCTCCAAAGTTTGATTCACAGGTGCCCCCAGGGACTGTGGAAGGCCAGCAGGCAGGTATGCCTCACCACATTCCAACAGAAGACAAGGACCAAAGTGGGGAGAGTGAAGGCCATAGGTCTCACATGTGCTACTTTCCCTTCAAGATGTTTCTTCTGTTTTTCAAACAGAAAAGTCCAACAAGACCCTAGGTTCCCAGGTATCATTAGTCATGAACTAGGTTACCTTTTTCAGTTATTGTAAATAATCTCTCATCTCAACTGTTAAAAGGGACACAAATATATAATATGCCTAAAGAGTAGGGGATGGATGAAGGGATATCTCAGAATGTCAGAGGTTCCTCCTTTCCTTGTACAGTAACTCTAAGATCATTCATCTCCTAAATTTTATCCTATAAACCTTCATGTAATTTCAGATTAGTTGACCCATGTGGAACCATTTTCTGTCCCTAAAATATTGCTTTAACCAATACCTGGTTGTAAGATAAAAGATGGGGATTCATGCTGCTTTAACTTCCTGATTTCCATCTCTACATTTAGTGTCCATTCCAAAAAAGTAAGGCCCCAAGGCCGAGATTTCCAGGCAGAGGCAACGCAAGTACCAGCGGTCTCTGAAGATAAAGGCACCCAAGGAGATCCCACCTGAAGCCGTGAAAGCATACATGGACATCATGGATGGGCTGGTGGGGCCTTTGCACTCAGCCTCTGAAGGGGAAGATGGAAAATGGGAAGAAGAAGAGCATGAGGAGCAGCAGGAAGATGCTAGAATGTATGCTGACCCGGATCTCCTCAGCTACATCGACCAGCTGTGTGCAGAGGAAGACTTTGTCACCAAGGTGGGTAGATCTTACCTGTGCTGTCTAGCAGATTCCAGAAACTCAGCCCTGTCAGCTTCTTTCCCAGTCTGTAGGAACTTATGTCTATTCCTTATCTCCTGAGCAGTGTGGAGGGAGTACATGTATGTGTTTTTGAGTCTTTGTGTGTGTGTGTTTATGTGTGTGAGTGCATGTGTGAGTGTGTATGTGTGTAACTAGTGGTGTTCATGGTTCAAAACAACCACAGATTGTAGATTGAGGTGCAGTGTCAACATTTACCCTCTTGCTAACAAACTGACAGGTACTCCTTCTCAAGGGCACTCAATTCCCTTTTATTACTTTTCCCAGGTGGAGGCTGTCATTCACCCTCGATTCCTAGCAGAATTGCTTTCCCCAGGAGCACATATAGACTTCTTGTCCCTAACAGAGGAGCTGCAGCAAGAGGAAGGACTCACGCCCACCCAGGTAAACCAAGGGTGAGAGGGAACATCACAACATGGAATCCACATGACCTTGTCTAATCTAATTTGTCTTGGGTGGCATGGCTTGTGGAGATAAACAGCTGAAAGTGTGGAGGCAGGTGGAGAATGAGTACGGAGGAAATTATGGAGAGGTATGTGAAAGAAGGGGTTAGGACTGAATGTTTGGGACTAATGCATAGGAAGATCAGCAGAATGAGCTATAGCATGTGTATACAAAACGTACCTGCCTTCTGCCCAACTGCAGTCATCTCCACCACCCATTCAGCCACCTCATGTGAGAAACATTTGCAGAGCCAATAATTGTCTATTTCCTTGATACAGCTGGTTGAGAAGCGTCTCGTATCCTTGAAAGATGTAGAGGTCGTGGATGCACCTCCAAGTGATGTACCTGGATTGGGCTCAATTCCTTCCACATGCAAGTCTAGCAATGGTGCAGAGAGTAGAGATGACTGTGGCCAACTTCTAGAGGTTAAAAGCAGTACTGATGATAGAGTAGACAACAGCCTGGCCCTCCCTAAAGACATTGCTGTCTCTACAAGGAGTCGAGTCTCCCAAAATCATAAAGAAACAAATCTCTCCTAACCAAGAACAAAGACACTCTTCCCGTAGATTTGGAAGCAGGGATGAGGTGGCTCTGCAAGAAACCTCTCCTGTAAGTGCAGCATCCAGGCCTGCAGATGGGTCCATTGAAGAGGAGGATGAGGAGCTCTCCAGCCTTGCATTCCTCTTGGCACCTCAACATTGCCTGCTGCCATGGGCACTTGTCAAGAGTCCCCTCCCTGGCTCAGGCCGTCACACCTCTGGAGTCACGGGAGCCCGGGGAACATCCCTGCATATATCGTCCATGAAAAGAGGTCACAATCAAGCTCCTCATCTTTCTGCCAAGTCCCCAAAAAACAGCTTTAGTTGAAGATCCATCTTCTGCTGCAAACATGCCCCCCCATAAGGGCTGACTTTAGGGCTTCTGAGAGGCAACCTTTGGCTCTGAGTGCAAGTCAATCCTCTCAGCCTCCAAAGAGAAAGTGCGATCCTGTCTCAGGCCATAGAAAGAAGAAGCCCCATTGTAGAGAGTAGGGAGCAGTGGGACTAAACTCTCCACATACCTGACCCTCCATGTTGGACCCCCAGAGTGGCTTTCCCCTTGCTTTACCTAAATGACTCTAAATACTGCTTCCTGGTGCCAGTGCTATTCCTTGGCAGGTCTAGAGATTGTGGGGAGGGCAGTAAGAGGCTTCAAAGACTTTAGAAGGTGAACATCATCCTGTTGGTGGGGTTGAGGAGTGGTGCTTTTAAAGAAGTTGTATAGAAATGTAAATAAAGGTAGTATTGCTTAAAAATGCTCTCAGCGCTGCAATATTGTATATGTCCATCATTGATACTTGATGGATGGTGGGATGGTGAAGGTGGCATGATACGGATGGTCCCAGTCTTTATGGATCCACAGATGACTGACCTAGTTCTGCCCTCCAGCTTCCGTCTGACTTCCTTCAGGTTGCTCCTGGGAAAAGAGTAACTTTCATGTTTTCCTCTTAAGTGACAAGTCCCCAGGGATCTCTTTCCTCATGCCTTCTCACAAGCCCTGGCTCCATTGTGCGTGATCATCGGTGGACATCCTGATATTATATGTTTCTCTTAATAATTTCCTGATGGAAAGTTGCTCTTCTACCTCTTAGATTTCTAGACTATCAGCAATTTTTCCATAATTGATACTTGAGACAACAGCTTCCGTTAGCATTCTTGTGTTTTCCTTTCCTAAATGATGCAGAATTCCATGGTCCTCAGCACATGCAGGCACTTGCTGTATGTTTGATCTGAGCAGAGAACACCACGGCTGGCTTCCTAGGGACATGGCTCTGTGTATTTCAGCCTCAATATAGGAGATAGCACATTAAGACTCAGAAAGATTACTAAATGTGTAATTAGGGTTGAGCTATTTCTTAATGCTAATGATAGAAAAAGGTTATGGGGTAAAAGAAGATTCACCAGTCCTTCAAAATGTGTTTGTATGTAATATGGCATACAACAAGATGTCCTTTTGTGTATTTTTGTATAGAAATGAGTCTTGTCCCTCTAGATCGGGATGGATTCATTTTTGTGGTCAAGAGGAATGACCTCAGGAGCCTTTGGGATCTTCCAAGGATCATCCCACCACCATTCTTCCCTCTCTTCCCTAATTAATGACAGAAATTTTTATATGGATTACATGTCGAAAATTATATTCATATCTAAAATTGTTTCTTTCCAACAAAAGTCAAACTAATTTGATTGTAAAAAAACCAAACAGGACAATACATGGGTTGATTTGTATAGCAAGCCATGCCTGCCCTGCATTTCCATGGTGTATATAAGCTGGGAGGAAGGTAGAGAAGGGCTGAGGCTCTCAGTTGCCCCACTGCCTGGGCTCTTGTCCAGGCCCATGGTCATAGCAGTGCGGTTGCCTGGGCATGTGGCATTTAGTGACAAGGATTTGATTCTGGGGGTTATAGACAGTTTGCTTGAGTGCTGGGTGGACATGTTCTGGACCTGTCTTAACAGATAAGTGTCATATGAGGACACTATCAAGAAAAACAGCTGAAACCAAGGAGAAAGGGTGCACCCATTTTTTATACTGGATGTTTTTTTCATCACCCTCCAATCGCTAATTAACTCCTCAAATTCAGGTGTCTTGTGTCCAATCTCTCCACCAATCCTTCCAGCCCTAACAGACACTGAGAATCCTTGCAAGTCCTGACACTCACCCTTGTTCCTGCCAGCCAGGGGTTCCTTCTCCAAGTTCTAAGTTCTGAATCCTTCCCCACTGCCTTTGTGGTTCCAGCCAAGCCATGACTCCCAGTGTGTGTCCCCTGGCACAGCTTAGCATGCACAACTGGGGTCACAGGGTGGTGTCCCATCAGAAGAGGCAAAATGGGGATTATACCATCCTTTTACCAAGGTTGCCTGTCCCCCATGCTTGCTCCCAGCAAAGAACTTGGGATAGAAAAAGACAAATGTCAGGTCCTTCTCCTCTTGTCATCTTCCTATAGTACCCACAGTTCTGCCCCCAGGTTCTCCTTCACCAATACCTTCTTCCTCCCAATTGAGCAGCATCCAGGAGTTGTTTCTTCTCTACAGTCCTTTCTGAAATGGAATTTTATACTTGACTATGTTTTTCCCAGCTGATGCCCTCTGTCTGTTCCTAGCTGGGCCTCAGCAAAGAGATGTGGGACTCATAGGCTATATGTCACATGGGCAGTATGAGAAAGTCTGGACAACAAGAGCCTAATGTCCAGAAGATTCCTAAGCACCATGCCATGCAGGCCCCTCTTGGGCTGAGTATCCTCACCATGTGTCCCCACACTGCATTTCCTTGGCATATAATCACTGACCACATTGGTCATTCAATGATAATGTATTGAGGAAACACCAGAGTCCTGGCTCCACCATTCACTGCTGTATGACTTTGGGAAAGTCACCAAGTCCTCTACACTGGAAGTTCTTTATTGTGAAATGGATGTACAACAGTTTAGCTTAGAATGTTTGAAACATTAAATGAATCCTGTTTGTAAGAAACTAGTTCAGGCTTGCCATGTTTGTCTTCTCAGTCAGGGACAGAAATCATCATCACATTTAGTCCTGGATTTTGGGTATTGCTCTCGTGTCTTCATATACCTGGTTGTCATTTGCCTCTCCCATCTTTGTTTTGGTTGAACAGGTGACAGCAGGTGGGAGATTCTGGTGCTGCCCCATCTCTGTGCCATGCCTGATCCCTAAATTCTGTTCCTGAACCTGCATAGTGAGAACTGCTTGAAGGGCCATCACTGCATGAACTTCCTCCTTGACCACCATCTGACAACCATGCGTCAAAGGCCACCAGCAGTGCTGACACGTAACAGGCATTCATCCCCATTGAGCTGCTGCTTCTAGTTCTGGTTTTCTATCTCTTCTCTGGGAACACATAGAAGGTCAGGATTTGTGACTTGAAGAGTGGAATATTCTCCTAAGATGTAGTAGAAGTTTGGTATTATTTATGAATTCCAAAAATAGATATTGTATTAGGTTTGTGAACTGTTCTGTTCCTCTGGGTGTATTAGACTGTATTAAATTCAGAGGTTTCAATTTTACTTGAGTAAATAATGATTAAGGCTTTGATGGGTCACATCAGTAGGATGTGAGTCCCTACCACCTTGTGGGCTGGGTACTCACAGAGAAACAACAAGGCAGAGGAGTTAGAGTTTTTGTGCTGGAGCCCTGGGAAGTAAACACACAGGAGAAGAACACAGAGGAATAGAGACAGCTCCATAGACGTAGCAGAGGCCCTGGGAAGAGAGAGCGCCTGATAGTCTACAGATGACCTTGTGGAGAGAACAAGCAGCTGATCCTGGAGAGAAATGAGCCCCGGGAGAGAGACAAGTCTTATCTCAGCCTACAGCTGATGTTGAAAGAAGCTGGGACCACGGAGCCTTAGGAGGGAGAGGAAGGCTGGACCCTTGCAGATGTCAGAAGCCATTTCACTCCACTACGTCACAACAGACTTTGGTGAAAGAAGTAACTTATGCTTTATGGCCTGATAACTAAGCTTCTACCCCAAATAAATACACTTTATAAAATCCAACAGATTCCTGGTAATTTGCATCAGCACCCCTTTAGCTGGCTAATACTGATGGCCAGCAAGGGAGGAAGCCAATGTAAGAAAAGTCCAATTTGCTGCCCTCCTTTCTTCTTGAGGTTTACAAATTCACACACACCTCCCAACCACACATCCTCATCCCACACAATTCACTGCCTACAGACACTTCACTGTATACTCATCACTGCCTTCCCTAGTGTTTACATTTCATTATAAGCAGCTTTTGACTTGTTATTCAGTGGGCATAGATAACTTCATAATTTTATATAAATATAAAGTTATATAATACTCACTTAAAACACTTGCATTACATCCAGGTTGTTGGATATATCAATAGTGTGTTCCTTTTTTTTTTTTTAAGAATTCAATTTTATATTTATTGAACGCATGCTGAAAAAATGAAGTAGAGGATGTTTAAACTTAAGATAAATTAAAAATTCAATATTTATAAGGCTCTCACACAAAAAAGTGAAATCTTGGTTCAGTATTTCTTCAAAAGGCAGAACTTGAACCAAGTGATAAATATAAGCAATCAATAGGCTGCAGGATAGTTGTACAAAGCATATCACCTATCTTAATAGTTTCTTTTCCAATATCTCACATTTTTACTTTTCCCTTCTCCTGAGAGGAGAGGTAACTTAACACTTCTCCTAGACATTCTTAAATAATTTTCTATTTCATCAAAGCCATCCACTGCCAACAATGGATGCATTCACAACATCAGAAAAAAATCTAAAGTTAACATACTGTGGTAGTTTGAGACTGCATGTAACCCCGGAAAATCAAGTTCTTAAAGTTTTCTTGAGGGTTTGAACTTATTGTGTGTCAGACATTTTGATTAGGTTAATGGGGTGGATATGGAGAGAGACAAAGAGAAAGACACAGAAGCTGGGAGAGAAAACCCGGAAGCAAAAAGCTGATGCAATTAAACCCAGAGTCAAAGGAGAGCCCAGCAGATGGCGCCATGTGCCTTGCCATATGACAAAGGAATCCAGGCTCATTGGCAGCTGGTCTTCAGGGAGAGAGTATAATCTGATATTGCCTTGATTTGGACATTTTTCCCAGCATCAAAATTGCAAGCTTGTGAGATAATAAATCCCCATTGTAAGATCCAGTCCATTTCTGATACATTGAATTGTGTCAGCCTAGGAGCCTAAAACACTGGTCTGTTAAGGGAATAGTCTTTTGTACCTCAGCTATATTTTAGTAATATTCTACATTAGTAATTCTCAGTATATGGGAAGAAACAGAGAGCATATTCTGCAAAGAGGATGAATATGAATACCCAGCGATTGTGATATTGCCTTCTGGGGACAGTTGTCCTCAAACTCCAAATGAATCACTACAGCTATCAACCAATGGTACAGATGGGATTGACGTGTGTGTTGGGGGAGGGGTAGGGAAAACACAGCTGACGACCAATGCTCTACATTAAAGGAGAGCTATATTTATGAGGCAATAGGAAATATAAACTAACCACATAATACTGATGTGCACCATCCAAATTGTTAAATATTACAAAATGAGATTTGTTTAAACAACTTCAGCATAATTTCTAAGTACAATACGTATATATATAATACACTTTATGTTACATATGTACCTGATCACATACTTAGGAAGGAATGCTGAAGTGCTTAATCCACCCAATAAATTGAAAATAAAAGTTTCACATTTTTATATTGTTGGTATTCAGGACTCTGAAGGTGGATCTTGAACTCAGAATGCCCAATCAGTTTTTAAGGAAAGCCATGGAGTTGGTCACTCTGGCTAACTGCTGTGCATTGGGGATTGGTGGGACTGGGGCAGGCTCTGATAAGGGAATAAACTGCTTAAAGGAAACATTCAAGATCCCTGCCACTGGCTTTTTGAGTATAACCATTCTTGTGTTGGAGTCAGCTTACCATCTGTATTACAATATCCCTTTCACAGCCTTTTCTGCAGGAATTCTGACAAACGCTGCAAAGTCATTGGCAATTACATAGGTACATGCTTTGGAAACCAGGGGAAGGCTAGTGTCCTTATTGCATCTCTTAATTTTTCTATGATTAGCTGGACTGTCTCAGATAACCAGTAGGTATTGATGGTTGTAGGATCCCAGGAAAATCTCTCCACAAGATTCTCTGTCCTACTGACCAAACTACCACAAGTTCAGACTGGGCAGATTTTATAGCAGATGGTATTCTTTTCCAAAGAGAGCTTCCATTATTCATGTTATTATGAAGCAAATATAAAGCTAGAAGCTTATCACAGTTTCCCATCAAATTCCTGTCCATATGGGATGGACACTTCCTTCTCAAGGCAGGTGTTGGGAAGTGAATTAATGCCCCCAACAAGTGTCATGTTCAGGTCTGAACCGCTGGTCCTGTGGCTGTGGACCCATTTGTAATTAAATATTTTCACAATTAAAGAAAAATCTATATCAACAAAGTTAGAATTAAATGGAGCTTCCTCAAAGTGATGAAGACCATCTATGAAAACTCATAGCTAATAAGATTAAGCTATCTGCTTTTACTACTCTTAATATTGTTTTAAAGGTTTTAGCCAGTGCTGTATGGTCAAGAAGAAAGAAAGGAAAAGAAAGAAGAAAGAAATGCGAGAAATGAAAGGACAGGAAAGTAAGTGGAAACATAGAGGAAGGAAGGAAGGGATGGAGGCTGGGAAGGAGGATGGGAGAAGGAAAGAAAAAGAAATGAAAGAATGAAACAGAAGGAGAAGGAAGTAGGGAGGAAGAAAGAAAAAAGGAAGTGAAGGAGGGAGGGAGGGAGGAAAGGAATGAGGGAGGGAAAAAGTGAAAGGCAAGAAATCAAGAAAACAGAAAGAAATTGAGGAAGGAAGAAATAAGGAAGGAAGAGAGGAAGGAAGGGAGAAACAAAATTTATCCAACTTGGAATGGAAGACGTAAAACTTTTATTACTGGAGTAAATGATCCCATCTGTAAAAAATTCCAAGGAACCCACCAAAATAAACAAAAAAAACTGGGACTGATAAAATGAGCAGGATCATAAAAAACAACATTTGTATACAAAAGTCAATGACATTTCAAATTCTATGTACTAGCAAAAAATATGAAAAGGAAATTCACAATACAATTTTATTCACAATAGCATGAAAAAGAATAAAATACCAGAAATAAATGTAATAATAGAAGTGCAAGATTTGTGAGCTGAGACCACTAAACACTGCTGAGAGAAATTAAAGAACATGTGTGTGTGGAGAGGCATGATGGCATCGGTTTAAGTGGGCACTCACCATCTCTCTCGCAAAAGACAGCTAATTTGGCACAGGATCTTGCCCAAGTGAGCTGTTCTGGGAGCCCACGGAGCGAGAGCCTTTGGGACATCGATCTGGAGGGAGCTGGACAGGGAGATAGATTGCTCAAGAGAAAATCGTGAGTTTTTAGCCCCGAGCTTGAAATTGCAGACACGGATGGCTAAGCCCCACCCTCAGGGCAAAGGGGTAGGGCAAGCCCTGATCCCGCCAGCAACCCAGCAAGAGGGAGCATTCTCTGAGAGTGGGAGGGTTCTGGCAAAGGGTGGAGAGGGGTTTCCTTTCTGTGGGTTTGATTGTCTGGATCCCCTTAGAGCTTTGAGGAGCACACCAGCCGGCTTGAAGTGGCACCAGGCTGAGGGGAGAGGTGAATCTGCTGAGGAAGCCTGATTTACCTAGCCGCCATGAGATACGGAGGCTTGGCTTGGGAGAGGGCAGACTCAGCCAATTTAATAGTTCCGCACTGAGTACTATCAGAATTTCAACTCCCCAAAGGGAGTTAGGTGGTGGGTGGTGCTTAATACATTTCCACAAGCTTATTTAGGGTCCCCTGGGAGGAGGGGGTGGTCTAGAAGAGGCTTGTAAACCATTTCAGTGAGGCAAACTCAGTAATCAGGGTCCCATTTGAATTTCAAAAGAGAACTCAACCTGACCAGGAGAGGGAAGGGGGGATCTGCTCATACAGCCTGCTG
>JAQZBX010078231.1:0-14156 GCA_029593785.1 Cabassous unicinctus
GGTTTTCTGGCCTCCTCAGTGATTTTCTGTGCCATTGGATATCCTTTCAAAGAATCCCTTTTCAGCTTGAATCACTCAAAGTCAATTTCCACTTCCTCCAATTAAGAATGTTGGATGCTATAAAAAGTGGAAGGAACAAAGTTATAATAAATACCTAGAGGCCTGAGGATGCCAGGTATGTTGAGATAACTTCAAGTATCTTTGCATTGCTGGAGTGTTAAGTATGGGGAGGATGGTAAATGAAGATGATATGGGACCAGTAAGCAAGACCCTAAGGGAGATCACAGGTCATGCAAATAATGTTAGATTGTTTATATTGTTAGTTTTATCCTCTATTTAATAGTGGGGGTCATTGAAGAATTATCAACAAGAGAGTAAAATAATCATATTTGGATGTTAGAAAAATTACACAGAGAATAAATGAGACAAGAAGCACAGAGACTAGAAAAGAAACTAATTGAATAGTTTAAGGAAGAATTGGTTATTTGGCATGGAGGTTAATAGAGCGGGGATGGACATATAGAGACCAGTATGAAAGTTTTAGTTGTTTCTTTCAGGAGGAAATGGTTGCTTCATGATTAAGTGGAGATGGGACGTGAGGTTGAAAGAGTTATCTATTAATTATTAATTTTTTTGTGTTTTGAGTTTTCAATATACAGATAGAAATGATTGTTGAGGAAGTAAATATATTAGCCTGAAGTTCAGGAAAGAGGTATAGGAGACATCAGCATCAAGATTGTCAGTAAAGCCTTGGGTATGGCTGAGATCTGCTGAAGAAAAGACGTGAAAATGATAAAATTAAAATAAATCTGGAACTCAGTTGGTCTAAAAGTCACATTTATTGAATCAATTTACTGACTGATAGTAACAGAAGAAACAATACTCTTTGTCTCAGAGGAAGTTGAATAACTATATGTGTGTTAACTTGGGCTAGGTAGTAGAGGAGTAAAAGCAAAAAAATTTTTTTTCTGGTGGTTATTTTACACAAATTATTTGCCTACCATCAAAAAATGAAAGTGAATGGTCGTCTTTTAACACTTCACAAAACTTTCAATTACACGTAGGTGGAAATGGAATTTATTTAACTTTCCCTTTTTTTTGAGTAGGATTTAATAAGTAAAGCCAGCTGGCATAACTGTGTTTGACATCGGCTGTAGAGCATAACATATTGCTGAAACATTTTTACAGACAAGAAGAGAGAGGATGTTGAAATATATATTAAAGTTTATTGGAATTATGAAGCTCGCAGGGATGGAAGGGCACTTTAAAAAGAAAGGAAGGAATGAAATAAAGTACTACTCTGAATTTCAAACATTCTGCTTCTACTGGCTTGAATTTTGGACTTTCAGAGTTCATAAGAAAGCAATGGGTTAGGGCTATCAGACAAAGTTAAAATTAAAGTTAGGAGATTAAAAAATAATGTTATCTGAGAGAAAACTTTATTTGCATCTTTTCTCCAGGAACCACAGAATAAGACAAAAGAAAATGAGTCAGAACTGTCACAAAAAAGATTACAAAGACACAAATAGAACAGAGCAGCATATTAAACAATTATTTAATTAGTATTACATTGAGCATACTTCTTTGGAGGTATTAAAAAGTAGTAGCAGGGAGCAGATGTGGCTCAAGAGGTTGACCTCCTGCCTCCCACATGGGACATCCTGGGTTTAGTTCCTGGTGCGTCCTAAAGAAGACAAACAACAAGCAGACAATGAGCAAAGATTGAGCAAAAACAATGCCAAAAACCAAAACAAACAAACCAAAAAACAAGCAATAACAATAAGCAAACAGATGAGAGAGGCATCTCAGTGGAAAAAAAAAGTAGTAGCAGTTCTCATTTTCTCAATTTCCCTGAATTCATGTTTGGTTTTCAAATAGAATTTTCCTTATTCTGCAGTGTTCTAAAATTTTATTTAGAAACTTGATTGTTCTTTTTATTTAAAGCAGTGGTTCTCAGCTCTATAAGACCAAATGTTATTGATTTGTACTAAAATTTCAATGCAGCCACTTTGGAGTTAAAAATATAAGATACAGAAATTTTCAAAAGTTTACCCTGTGGTTTGGGCACACAGCTACTTATGAGAAACCCACACTAGGAAACTTGCAGCTAGAGTAAAGTCTAAACCAGGGGTTCTTAACCTTGTCTGTTCCACAGACCCCTGTGCCAGTCAGGTGAAAACCACAGATCCCTTAATTCCACACTATATAGTGTATTATTTAATAAATATATCACACCCACACCAACACGTCCCCACAAGAATAATGTTTTTTTGAATTTCAATTCAAGCTCACGGACCCTTGTTAAGAACTTCTGTTAAACCTTTCCCCTTTCTCTGTCTTCTAAGGAGTGTAGTTTGTGTTGTTCATCTACTTGGACCGTTAATGAGCTGAGCAAGTGTTGGTGGAAATACAGAACTAAAAGAACAGGGGGAATTCAAGAGTCCCAAAATAAGAATTATAGCAAGATAAGGGAAAATTTGGAAATCAACAAAGTTGGATAAGGTTAATGTATTTAGTAGGGGAAAGGGTTTTTATACTACTTTTCTTACTGTTTTTGATAAGAAGGAAAAATGTAAAGATGGAATACAAGGAGAGACAGTGGCTGACAACTAAGTCATCAGTCAGTTTCAGAGTATAGCCAAGGTATGGCTAAAAATATCTTGTTACCCAACCAAACTCTGCTATTCCTAAAATAATGTTCAGCCTTGGGAGCTCTGAGGAGTTTGTCTAAGGCAGTGATTCTTAACTAGGGATCCGTGAGCTTGAATTGAAATTCAAAAAACCATTATTCTTGTGGGGATATATTGGTGCAGGTGCAATGTATTTATTAAATAAGACACAGTATAGTGTGGACTTAGTAAGGGGTCCATGGTTTTTACCTGACTGGCAAAGGGGTCCGTGGAACAAAAAAGGTTAGAACCCCTGGTCTCAGGTTATCCAGTAGGTTAGGCTCAAGTCCACTCAGAATTATGATCCAAGTTTCTTGACCTGCAGTCTTTCTCATCCACAACCCGGCCAGTCTTTCTGCTCTCATGTGCTGTGTAGTCAATGGACTGTGGACTAAACATGAGTGATCATAGTTTAATGTTATAAATTCAAAATGAGACCCCAAGAATTTGAACCTGAGTCATATTTCCTTTTTTTAACCCCCCACCCCCACCCCAGATGGCTCCCTCGTCTGTTTGCTCATTGTTTGTACTCATTGTCTGTTTTTTCTTAAGGAGGCTCCCGGAACTGAACCAGGGGCCTCTCAAGTGGGAGGCAGGCACTCAACTGCTTGAGCCACATCTGCTCCCTGCTCATTTTTTGTTTTTTTGCTCATTGTCTGCACATTGTCTTGCTCGTTGTTTTTGTGCTCGTTGTCTGCTCATTGTTTTTGCTCAATGTCTGCTCATTGTCGGCTTGTTGTTTGCTCCTTCTTTAGGAAGCAACGGAAAGTGAATCCAAGACCTCCCATGTGGGAGGTGGGCGATCAACTGCATATTTACTTTTTTTTTGCATCATAGTTGTAACACAACTTGGCAATTGGGGGTGATGGGAAGTAAAAAGTGTTGATGTTTTCCAAGTTCCCTTTTATCTTTGCCTTCTAAAAATCTTAGCTGTACTTATCAGCTATTGGTAATTTTGTTGAGCAGGAAAAGGGTTCTTAGTGGAGAAGATGAACTAAAAGAACAGAAAGAATTCATGTGTCTTCATATAGGAAACAGAGAGAGTGGCACCTGAAGGAAAGGGCATGGAACCACTAGATTTACAAGTGGGAATATTTGAGCGTGCTGCTTTGTGCAATAGCCCCATGGAGAGAGCAATATATAAATGTATTTAGGAAGGTTGCATGCAATGTTTTCTTAACTCCTGCTTTACTGTTGTCAAGAATCCTCCAGAAAAGATCTCTCTATAATCAGTACTTATGACTTGTTAGGTTTGTGTAGTAGTTGTTTTGTTTATTTTTTAGAATAATAGTATGCTGACACTGTCCTCAAGTGAAAGTAAAGGGTCCAATTTTCAGGTCACACAAAAAATTCTAGGTGGTTCACAAAGATAATAGATTCTATTTGTTGAGTCCCATATATGTTGTTTCATCTTATCATCGGTAATATTACTTCCATTTTACTCTTTCAAAAACCAAGGAAAGTTTAAACCAAGTTTAAAAAAAAATATATATATATATATGTATTTAAAGATACTTAGATTACATAAATGTTAGTATAAAATATAGGGGACTCCCATATGCCCTGTTCCTTACACCTCCCACATTTCCCCACATTAACAAATCCTTCATTAGTGTGGTACATTCATTATTTGATGAACACATTTTGGAGCATTGCCACTAAGCGTAGATTATAATTTACATTGTAGTTTACACTCTCTCCCACACAATTTTGTAGGTTATGGCAAGATATATAATGGCCTGTATCTGTCATTGCAATGTCACTCAGGACAATTCCCAAGTCCCGAAAATGCCCCTGCATTACATCTGTTTTTCCCTCTCCTTGCCCTCAGAACTTCCAGTGGCCACTACCTCCACATCAATGATAAAAGTTCTTACTAGTGACATAGCTAAATTACGTGTCTAACACAAGTGTAGAGGCTTTTCCCACTATGTTAAACTGATCCATTCATTGATCATATTTATTATTAGTTTATATAGCAAAATGACACACTGGCAATTGTTTCTCTGTTTGTACTCCATTACTTGCAAACACATAATTTTGATAATTTTTCCTGATACCACAGATAGCACTTTAATCTCTCTCCTTCTCTTAATTCCTTTCTCTTTTCTGTGGCTTGCTTCCAGGCCATCCTTTATAGAATCCCATGTCCTATAATTATTTAATAATTATTGCATAAATATTATTTAATGAATGTTATTGCCAATTTTAATAAATGTTTTGATGCTTACTTATTAAATCATATTAAACATGATCCATGCTTACTGCAAGTGTCACTTTATATATGTGGAATATGTGTTGCTATTTTCCATACTTGTTTTGCCTTTCAATATAATAAATGAAAAGCTTTTCATATTTTTATTTCCAAATTTAATAAATGACTTTTGAATTAGAAAATATAGTAGTTCCAATAGTCAAGAAGTGATGGACTTTTTTCTAACTATATTCATTTTTTAAAATTATCAACAATGTTAACATTGCACAAACACACCCCCATCTACCCATGCAAAGCACACCAAATTTCAGACATAAAATTTTATCTGTATTTCAAAAATATATCTCTAAAAGTAGAGGGTGCTTTTTAGAAACATGATAAAACAAAATTTTTATAATTAAAAAATCAAAAGTAATTCTTTAAAATCACCAAATAACTAGTTAATAGTCATATTGTTTTATATATATTTCTTTTTTAAAACTTCTTTCTTTTAATGAGTGTCCAAGTAATGTCCATGTATTTCAATTGGATGATATGAGCTTTAGGTATTTTAATCTTAGGTTCTATCTTCATCTTTTTTTTTTTTCTTTGCAATTTTTTCTTGAAGAAACAAGGTCATTTGTCCTTTAGAATGCCCACCACCATAAATTTTGCTGACTGCATGTCTGGAGGTAATTCAACATGTTACTCTGTCCATTGTATTTTCTGTAACTTATAGCTACGTCTAGAGGCTTTATCAGATTCAGGTTTGATATTGGGGACAAGAGCAATTCATAGATGGTGCCGTGAACTGCCATCAGGAGGCACATAAAAACTGGTTGTATCTTTGTGATGTATGAAGCCATCGATAATCATCGACTAGAACTATTAATTTGTTAATTAATTAATTAGGGTTTGGCAATATGGTGGCATTAAATTGTTTTTGCCTTTTGGGTATAATTCACAGATAGTCTCAAATTACTGCTATTTTATATCACTTGGGATAGTAGCTGTGCCACTAACTGGATACACAAATAAGTTCATTTGTTTCATTTTACTTTCGATTTTTAGGAATTGCTTTTTAAAATTTAATTTTGTTTTATATTTATACAGTATATTCAGATGTTTCCAAATTTAATTATTTATATTACAGAAAGTCTAACTTGTATGTCTTTTCTTTTTATAGCTTCATTGAATTCTATTTTCAGGACATGCCATAGTTTGTTCAACCAGCTCCTTGTTGATGGATATTTGAGTTGTGAAATAGAATTAATTATTCATTTCTTCATTATGTAAGCTGAGGACTGAGATAAGTTTGCACATTTGGGCTTGCTCTCTTGTCCATCTGCCATCTTCATGAGAACATATCCCATGTAGCCCACTGGGGACCCCAGGTAAACAAGAGCCCAGGGAGACAACCTGGACCCTTTCTGCAGCCTGGGGCCAAGACCAGATGAATACCTCCTAAACCTCAGCTAAGGTGGGGAAGCCATGAGCAAGGAATAAATGAGAGCGCACATAAGCCTCTGGGATATGTAGAAGTTTGTTACAAAAATTTGTTGTGACGATAGTTGACTGATATAGGTTGTTAAAAGAAATTGGCTTGTTGTACAATTGTGAATATAATTAATACCAGTGAAATGTACACTTTTGAAGGTTAAAAGGAGAACTTTTGAGTTGTATATATGTTATTGCAATAAAAATTGGCTAGTTGCAATGAATAAGGTCTTTTAATATTTTTGTCAGTTTATCGATGTGATAGATCCCTGGAAGTAAGATTGCTATGTCAAAGGGTAAATGCATATGGAATTTTACTGAAGAGTGACATCTTGTAAGTGCTGTACTATTTTAAATTCCTATTTGCATTATACCTTTTCCCCACAGCCTCATCGATGATACTATGTTTTTTAACTTTTGGATTTTTGTTTATACATAGGTGAGAAATGGTACCTAGGAAAGTATGAATGTGCATGTCTCTATGAGCAAGATTGTGCCTCTTCTCATAGCATCTTATCTTTCTATTATATAGACTAATACTTTTTGTTTTAGTATAAGAAGACTTTCATAAATTGATTTATAACTCACCACTTTACTAAATTCTCTCTTTGTGCTAGTTTTTCAATCTATATCCTGGGATTTTCCATATATATAATCATATCAACCTTAAACACAGTTTCTTTCTTCCTTATCAATTTTTATGAGCTGAGGCATTTTAAAAATTCATTCTTCAGCTTTTGATACCAGTGAGTGATTTTTATTTTCAAGGTCTAACTAATAAGAAAATCTTTAATTTCCCCACCTTTTGCTTCCTGAAAATAAATGCTATTCTAAGGCATTATAAAAGTCTCTATTTTTCTTACTTGTATTTTCAGTTGCTTGTATAATTAATACAAAGGCACATCTCATTTGGCACTTACCTTGTAAAATATTTTAATTAGTGACCTCAAATCCATGATTTGAAACTTAACAAATACCTCCTTAAAATACAAATATAAAGGCTATATTTTCTAGAGATAGCCTTTTCTGTTTTTCTATTTTATGCTTGTTTCTAAATGTCCATTATCCAATGTATTCATGTCATAGTAACAAAAGAAAAATGCCCATGAATATTTCAGTTTTACTGAATAACATGCAGGAAAGTGTTTTTACTATCCCATTATTGTGTATCATTTTTTTATTATGAAGGTTACTTTCTCTTATAGGTTTTCCCATGTTTTTTAGTGTTTCACAGCATTAAGATGGAAAGGAGTAACATATATCATAAAACTTATTAGCTTTATACTTTAAGTAATTAAGATAAATGAAAAAGCAAACACTTTCAGAAATCTGCTATTAATGAAGAAACAAATTAATTCTATCAAATTTTTCTATTTTATATTTTTTAGAATCTGCATTTCTCAAACAAAATATCTGAACAAAGTATTTGTTAACCCTAGATTGTGGTACAAGAGAGTCAAATAGAGAAAAAACTAAATGGATGAATGAATATTTGAGAACTATTATGATATTTAGTATTTTGAGATGTTCATAGATTAATTATAGAACAGTTTACAATAAATCCAAGCATTATCCTCTCTCCATCTTCCCAATTCTGTATGCCCTGTTGTATATATTTGCCTTTAGAAATATGTTAAGACTAGCTCATGGTCATAAGCTTCTTTTCCAATTTATAAACATCCTGTCCTTTTTTTTATAGGCAATTTTCTAAGAGTTATAGAAATCCATATATAAATGCTCTTTTCTCCCCCCTAAGATTAATAAGCTTCTTCTTCTCTCACTTCTGGAGAAAATTCTTTCAATTTCTTGTAGTAAGGGATTATTTGTCTTTGGAAACAATCCTTATTTAAAATATCAGCAACTTACTTGCCCTCCCCTCTTAGAAAGAGGGGTTCTCATATACTTGGTTAATCCTTGGCTATACTGAAACAGTTCTCCCCCAGTAAGCTGATGTGGATTTTCCTCCATTTGAGGGAAGTTTTCAGCAGCCTCTTCCAGGTGGGAGCTGGAAGTAGGGAGGTTGGCAATATTTTTGTGCATGTGATATTGCAAATTCTTTGTGTCATATTGTTTGATTAGAATTGCTTAAATCTTGGCTAAGAGAGTAGAGAGAGAAACAGCAGGCCAACGGAACTAGAGACATTGGAAAGCAGATATGGGTCTGAATGTTTAGATCTTGGGTAGAAGCAAAGAGGACCAGGAAGTCCTGGTAACTCAGCCTGATGTTATCAAGTAAAAGCTTCATAACACCTCGTAACAATCGTGCCAACCCCAGAAGTAGCTTTTATGGGTAGAGTTCTTTGATCTCTTTCTGATGTCCTCTAGGATTTGTGTAGTGGACATAAATAAAAAGAGCTGCCTTTTTCTGAGTACCTACTATGTTCTGAATAACAGTAGGCAGTTTATATAATCTAGTGTTGGAAACTGAAAGACTTGGAGTTAACATTTACTAGCTCAGAACCTCAATTTCCTCATCTGTAAACTGTTGTTGATAATACCCATTTTATAAAATATTAGTGCATATTATTGATAATGTATTTTGGTGCCTGGAACTGTATTTGAAACATGAGTGGCACTTTAAAGTTGATGCTAGTAGTTTATAGTTTATCATTTTATTATTGTTATTATTGTATCATATTGTTATCATTGATTTATTGCTGCTATTATTATAAATAATATATTTTTAATTTTGAGGGACAGGGCATATTTTGGGCTGCCCAACTGCTTCTGAATGCGAGAAGCAACAACAGCATTGACGGGCCTGACCTTACATTCAGGGCCAGAGTCCTTATGTGGGTCCCTAACCTTCCCCTCTCCAACATCATCAAGGTTTTGTACCCTGCTGAATTGTTCCCAGTGTCATGCAAACATGCCATTATTTCTCCAATTTTAAAAAAGTAAAACTTTCCTCTGATCCCATTTGCTCTATCAACTACCATTTCTTTGCTCTCCACTGCTGCAAAAGAACTTTCCATTCTCTCTCTTTCCAATTCCACACCAGCCATTCTTTTGTAAACCTGCCACTCTGCAGGAACTCTCTGAGCAAGGTCACCAGTTATTTCCAAGTTGCTAAAGTCACTGTTAATTATCAGACCTCATCTTATTTGACTTATTCATTATATTTCATATTTAATCACTTCTTCCTCCTTGAGAGTAAAATAACGTTTTTATTTGCTAGGCTGCCAAAATACAAATACCAGAAATGGGCTGGCTTTTACAAGCCAGGGGAATTATTAACTTACAAGTTTACAGTTCTGAGGCCATGAAAATTAAGGCATCATCAGACCATGAAAATTAATGCTTTCTCACCTGAAGACTGGCTGCCAGTGATCCTGGACTCCTTTGTTACATGGCAAAGCACATGGCAGTGCCTGCTGGGTCTCTCTCTTCTCTTCTAGGTTTCATTGCCTTCAGCTTCTGGCTTCTGGGGCATTCTCTCTCAGCTTCTGTGGGTTTCTTTCTGTCTCTCTTTCTGTATTCATCCTGTTTATAAAGGACTCCAGTAAGAGGATTAAGACCCACCTTGGGTAACTTCTTACTGAAGTAACCTAATTAAAAGGTCCTACCTGCTATAGGATCATAAAGGAATGGGCCAGCTATTTTTTTTAAAGCAATTTTATTGAGACATACTTATATACCATACATCCATCTAAAGTGTACATTTGATGGCATTTGGTGTAATCACAGAATTGTGCATTTATTACAATATCACAGCATTTTCATTACTCCAAAAAGGAAAAAACCCTGCCCTTTAGCAGTCACCTCTCAGTCCCTCTATCCTTCCCTTGCCAAACATATCCATTAATCTAATTTTATCTCTATAAATTTATTAATATTTACAATTTATATAAATGGAGTCAAACAATATTCAGTACTTTATGTCTGGTTTCTTTCACTTATTGTAATTCTCTCTTTTTTTACAATTGATGAAAATATATTAATATATTACTATTCACTACAATCCATAGTTTCCTAATAGGTGTATTTTCCCCCCCAAATCACCTTATTATTAATGTCTGATAATATTAACAATATTAATATTTCTGGGGTACATACAATCTCAAACTACCACAGATAGGTATCATGATAAGGTCCTTTTGCAAGATATTTGGGAGATTAAATAAAATGATATATTTTACAGTTTTGTTAGCTATAGTGTGCTATAACAGTATTGGTTATTTTTATCTGATAATTTCAGAGTAAGCAAAAAACCATTTTGTAAAGATGTAGAGTATTTATATACTGCAAAAAAATCTGATGAAATTCAAAGAGAACCTTTAGTAAGGGTGAATGGAAAGGATTGCCAAAGTCAACAAAAATTCTATATATCAATATTCATAAATGGTATAAATACATAATTCTAGATGTCTACCCAGCTGTCTTTTCAATTGTATCCTGGAAAGCCACAAGGAAAAGACTATGAAGGAATTCTGGTAGTGAGACTTCTTTGTATATAAATTGCCTATTTTGACTTTTCTGATATTGAAATCAGTAAACTGCCAGTAAGATTTAGTGCTAAAAAATAAAAAAAAGTAAATGCCTATGAGACAGTAACTACAGTATTTTAGAAAGCTTCCTAACTTTATTTATACTGTCTTTATAGAATTATACCATATTTATTCAAAATGTGTTTAGACATTTATTAGGTATACCCTTTGATAAGTATAGTTTGCATCTATTATGCAAATAATTAGTTTGCATCTAATTATTCTGTGGTTTATTACATTAATTGATTTTTTTTCCATTCCTAAGAAAAGTCACAAGAGTTATGATGTATTAATTGTTTTACAAAGTGTTGCTTCTATCTCATATGTAGCATTTTGTAGGAATTACTAAGGGAGCAGATTTAAGCCCATTAGTACATGTCTAGGCTAGTGATGGGCAACTATACAAATCTGCAAGAAGTTATCTTTGTAGTAATTTTTTTAAGTTGCTTTATCTTAGGGAAGGGAGTGGCTTTCTTGGAAGTTTTTCATAACACTGATACATATATATGTATATAGCTAGATTAAGTCTTGCTATTTGTTTAGAAATAATTTTATATATATAGATAAAGAAATAATTTAAGAAATAATCTAGCTATAATTATTATTAAGAAATAAAAGAAATATATATATAATATAATTAAGATATATAATTAAGAAATAATCTAGCTATATACATATATTTAGCTAGATTAAGATTTGCTATAGTTTAGAAATAATTTTTTATAAATATAGCTAGATTAAGAAATAATTTTTATAATTAAGAAATAATTTATATATATGGCTAAATTAAGATTTGCTATTATTTGTTTAGAAATTTTTTTTTGCTATTATTTGTTCAGAAATTTTGCACTTATGTTCACTAGTAGTATTAGCTTAGAATTTCTCTTTTTCATTCTATTCTAGTCGAGTTTTAGTATTAACAATATGCTGGCCTTATAAACTATGTTTCTAAATATTTCTAATATATCTGTTCTATCTTTTCATAATAGTTTAAAACTAGAATTATTTTTGCTTTGATTGGTAGAATTGCCTGGTGAAGTCATTTGAGTTTGGAGTTTCCACTGTAGAAAAAATATTGAAAACTGGTTTTATTTATTTAATTGTTGTGGTACTATTCAAATTTTCTGTTTCTTCTTGTATTAGGTTTTATAAATTTTAGTTTCCTAGGAATTTGTCCATTTCCCCTGAAATTATCAAAGTTACTTGGTATACAATAGTTTATAATATTCTCTAATTAGCCTTACAGTATCTGTGGTTCCAGTTCTATCTCCCTTTTCATTATTGATATTGTTTATTTGGGTCTTTAAATATTATTCTTCATCAGTTTCACTAGAGATCTGTCCATTTTATAAATATGCTCAAAGAACCAATTCCTTGCCTTTTGATCCTGTCTCTTTGATGTTTTGTTGTCTATTTCACTAATTGCTACTCTTTATTAATTTCATTTTTAATTTATTTCTTCAACTTTCTTTGAATTTATTTTGCTGTTTTCTTTTTTCCTAATTTCTTTTAGTCTTTCTCATTTCTAATTTAACCCTTTAAGACTATAAGTATCTTTAATCTTTGATTATTTAGAAATCTATTTCTTAATCCTAAGATATAGTAATTTTCTGTAATCATCTTGGTATTTTTACTTTTAACTTAACTGCATTTTTAGCTAGATAATATATAAATTATGAATTCCATTTGTAAATGTGTTGAGAATTGTTTCATGATCCATTATATGGTCAATTTTTATAAATATTCTATGTGTTTGAGAAGAATATATTATACATCTAATCACTGCAATTTGTTATATTGTTGATTAGGTCAAGAATGTCTATCATGCTTTTCAGAATTTCTTTTTATTTACAGATCTATTTTGGCTTCTTGTTCTATTAATTAATTAGAAGTGTGTTAAAGTCTGCCATTTATATATATACATGGGGATTTAAAAAATTTTTTTGTAGATCTGTCAACTTTTGCTTTTTTATATTTGAAGACCTCTTCTTAGATATACACAGATTTACATACAGATTTAAAAATTATATTTCTGACTTATTTAACTATTTTATTAGTATGGAGTTGCCCTGTTATTTGAAACATGGCTGTTTTCCTTAAAGACAATTTTGTTTGATATCAATATAACTATACCAGCTTTTGTTTGGTAAACATACACACTTGGGATGACAGGCTGTTGCAGTGCTCTGCTCCTTTTTCACTCCTATCGCCATTCTTTCCCAGCCTCAAAGTGTATTACTTTCTTGCTAGCTCAGAAATATTATTGGAAGTTTTTTGTTTTTGTTTTGTTTTTGGCTTTTTTTCCTAAGGAAAGAGTCAGTCCAAATACCTAACTAGCCATATTACTGGAAAGAGATGATTATTTCATTTAAAATGTTAAGTTAAGAAACTTTTGGAATAAGCAGAAGTCAATAATTAGCAAACAACTGATAAAAGATGGAATATGAAAATGTACAACTAGAAGTGAAAAAAGAATTTAGGTATAGTGATATAGATTACGAGTGGGTTTTACTAGTGTGTAAAGCCATAGTACTTCACTCTTAGTATTGAAGCCATAGGAGAAAAGAGAGATATTTAGTTGAAGAATAAAGAGTATTCAGGATTGAATCCAAAGCAGGTAAAACCCAAGATATAGGCCAAAATATCAGAATGTTTGGAAGAAGACAAGAAATTAATCATGGCATGTAAGACAAGATAATTCATAGAAATCATAGAATTAACTCAAATAGTAATCTGAGTTGCCTTGCAGTTATAATAATTTTCAGTCCCATATAACAAAATTATTTCTAAAGAAAGATTAAATTTATCCTCCATCTATATAAAAACAAGTAGATCAAGAATTAAAATAATTGGTGGAATCTTTAAATCATGATTCTGCAAACTTCTGGGCCCAGTAGTAAACTATTTGGTTTGGTATTGTAAAACAAGCAATCTATAATTAATCTATAATTGTGAAAATATAATCTATGAAATGTTCAGAATGACTTCATAGAAATGTTTAACATACTGTGCTGCTGAATTGCTTTTCTTGTGTTGCCAGGGTACCAGGTAAGAAAATAAGATTGGTTTTCAGAACATCATCTTTAGCCTTGAAATTTAACTCCCTTTTTGTATAGGTTAATCATAATAGAAATTATGGGATAAAATGACATATATTAAACATTTGATAAAAGCTCAACCCAACCATTTTAATCCAGCATACAATCTTATCCAACAAAATGAAACAAGATGGCACACACTTCCAATCTTCTTGAATTGCCATACAATCTGATATAGCTGTACTGGACAGTAGTTTCTCAAGAAGAGATG
>JAQZBX010078232.1:0-14153 GCA_029593785.1 Cabassous unicinctus
TCGCCAGGTTACTTGGATGAGTCCATTGAGCTGTAGGGTAGGAGTTGCAGCTCCACTGAGATTCCAGGCACTGCTGGCATATAGGTGGGCCGGAGGATACAGTCTCTGGAAGTACACCTTAAAACTCCTGCATTACATATAGGTTTGAGTAGAAGGGACTGATGGACCATGTGCAGGGATGACTTGTTTGAGTCCAACTAAACTAGATTTACATTAGACAAATTGTAGACAAATTATTACTTCTCAATATGTGAACATAATATTTAGAACACAAAAGCAATATTAGAAACACAATTCTAACTAAAAACTGTTATTAACCAAAAATATTTAAGATTTAAAATTAAATCAACAGAAAGTGCTTGCTTTATGTCTACCGAGTAAAAGCACCCCAGACACTTTTATAATTGCAGGATTCTTAAGCTATTTTTTAAAGTGACAATTAGTGTGATAATGTGCTACTAAAAATACCCAACCTCACTGTAAGTATAGAGGAGTCACATTATTTAAGCTTTACTGGAAAGGCCACTTCAGAAAAGTTTACGTTCACTTGGAAGATTGCTTTAAAGTTTATCTCTTATCTATGACCAAATATCTGGGGCACTTTTGGAAGTTTTCAGTACACCCCCTTAGAGGATTGTTTGTGAATTGTTTCGCACTTTCCTAAGCATGTGGCTGTGTTGAGAATGATTTAGTGTAATTCACGCAAATAAGCTAATATACATTTATATTTTGACAGAGTAAATTGTACAGTCAACTATTCAACTTCATGTTATTTTAAAACATTTTCTTATTGAAATGTATCTTTAGTTAATCCTACGCTATCTAGTAAAGTAAGTTTACTAGTTTAGTTAATCCTACACTATCAAGTAAAGTAAGTTTACTGTAGCCAATGATGTTACAGACTTAAATACACCCTTATATACCTGGGACAGGGCTGTTTTCTGCCAATAAATGGCAAAATATTGTTCTCACTGATTTAAGAATTAAAAAGATAACTTTTAAATTAAAAAAAAAGAAAATATATGGAAATTAAACAATTTGTACAATTCATTTATACTTTATCAGAACAGGAGTTAAACATATCACAACTTTAAAAATATCTATTTCATAACATAATTCATTCAAGATATGTTATTATTACAACATTGTGTAGAATTCCATGTACATGTAAGTGTCACTGATTATAACCTACAAAAAATGGAAGGTTAAGAGAGATGCTTCAACTTTGAATATATTGTGTCCTTGAGCACATAAAAAAAAATCATTTGGATTCTCTTGAAAAACTATGTTTATGTCAATCATTTTCATTCAGGTATGTCTCAATTTTCCCAACAAATATTATACTGCAGAATTATATATTTGCAAGTAAAATATTTGTAAATAAGATCACATTGTAGAAGTATTTTGTAGGGCAAATAATCTCTAAAGAAGCCCTGAAATTAATACTTTCATAAGATAACCAAAATGTAAATTACTAAACTGCAACATAAATTAATATTTTTATGTAGCAAATGTTCTTAATGATAATGCATTACATTTTATTAACACTATTTTTCAAAACAGTTTCAGGTTTGCAGAAAAACTGAGCAAATATTACAAAGTTCCCATATGGCCCTGCACAGCTTCCCATATTGATACTAATCAATCTTACATTAATTAGTATGATGAATTTGTTACACTTAATGGACTAATACTGATATATTTTTATTAACTAAATTCCATACTTTATTCAGATTTCCTTTGTTTTTTTACCTAATGCCCTTTTTCTGTTCCAAAATTCTATCCAAAATAACACATTACATTTTATTGTCATGTCTCCTTAGGCTCCTCTAGGCCATGAATGCTTCTCAGAATTTCCATGTTTTGATGATCTTAACAGTTTTGAGGAGAATTGATAATGAATACTATAGGATGCTCTTCTATTGGAATACGTCTGATGTTTTTCTCTCAATTAAACTAAGGTTGTGGGCTTTAGGAAGATCACAGAGGTGAAATGCCATTTTCATCACATCATATCAAGGGTACATGCTACCCACATGATTTATGCCTATTGGTGTTGACTGTGATCACCTGGCTGATGTATGTCAGGTGTCTCCACTGTAAAGTTACTCTTTTCCTCCCCTTTCCTTCTTTGGAAGGAAGTCTCTATGTACATCCCACTTTTAAGGAGTAGGAACTTATGTTCTACAAGCTTTAGGGTGGAGTTTCTACATAATTTATTTGATATTCTTCTTAATTGGAGATTTGTCACTTCTCACCATTTATTAATTTATTTAATAATTTCTTTATATCATAATGGACTCATGGATATTTATTTTATACTTTGGTTTATAATCCTAACTATTTTATTTCTTTTCCACTCAAATTATTTCACCTTTGGCTATTGGGAGCTCTGTGTTCCTTTGACATACTCCAATCACTGTGGTAGATATATATTCTGAGGACCTTCCTACTTTCTTGACCTACAAGATACTCTAGGTTCATCTATAATATTTCCTGCCACAGTCCTAGAATCAGCCATTTCTCTAAGCAACCCTGGTTCCTTTAATGAAAATGGTATTAGAAACCAAGATCTGGAAACTAAGTATACTCATTGTTCCTGGGGTATTGTTTTCTTAGGCTCCTTCAGCAGACACAGTGTATGTGTACACTAACTCATGTCTATACACATATTGGTAAATATTTCTAAATGTAACCACCTATATCTACAATATGTTAAGCATGATATCTTACTGATGTCTCCAACTCTAATCCATTACCATATGGATCATTCTAGCCTACTCCCATTATTTATCTGTAAACTACCAGCCCAAGTGTGAGAAACCTGGCTCCCACCATCAGCCATCCATTTACTTAATTGTTAAATTCCCGTATACATATATCAGTATACAGTATCAGAATTGGTAAACCCATACCTCCTTAAGAAACTACTTTAAGAGCTAGGGTGCAGTGCTTATATGCAGTTATTTTTGCATATACAGACTACATTCATTTCCAATATTACTTAAGTTAGCACCTTCTTCCCTACCCCTTCAGTGAGGTTGTTTTAAACATTTTTTAAACAGCTAGATTTTCTTGTCATAATCTGCATTCTTTTCTGGGACCTCTCAATCTCCTAAATGATTTTCACATACATTACAGTTCATTTTTTAAAGTTCAATGGATTTGTCAAATACAAGATATCACGCATACCCCATTACAATATTGTACAGAATAGTTTCACCACCCTAAAAATACTCTGTGTTTCACTTGTTCATCCCTTTCCCCCTCCCTTGAACCTCTTGTAACCACTTATATTTTTACTCTTTCTCTAGTTTTGCCATTTCCAGAGAGCAAATAATTAGAATCATACATTATGTAGCTTTTTCAGACTGGCCTCTTTCATGCAAAATATTCATTTAAGTTTCCTTCAAGTCTTTTTATGGATCATTTATTTTTTATCAATGAATAATATTCCATTGTATGGATGTATGAATTTGTTTATCCATTTACCAATTGAAGGACATCTTGGTTGCTTCCAGTTTGGGGCAAGAATGAATGAAGCTGCTAAGAAGTTTTGCATGCAGGTTTTTGGGTTAACATAAGTTTTCAACTCAATTGGTAAATATCTAGGAATGTGATGACTATTGTTGGAT
This sequence comes from Cabassous unicinctus, assembly GCA_029593785.1. Classification (NCBI taxonomy): domain Eukaryota; kingdom Metazoa; phylum Chordata; class Mammalia; order Cingulata; family Chlamyphoridae; genus Cabassous; species Cabassous unicinctus. The sequence goes on from JAQZBX010078232.1 coordinate 3,636, forward strand.
CATATGGTGACACGTTTATTTTTTATAAGAACTTACCAAATTGTCTACCATTTTGCATTCTACCAGCAATGAATGAGAGTTCCTGTTGCTCTTCATCCTCAACAGTATTTGGTATTGACAGTTTTGGAGATTTTATCCATTCTAATAGGTGTGTAATGTTATCACTTTGCTCTTTTAATTATCAATTCCCTAATGACAAATTATGTGGAGCATCTTTTCATATGCTTATTTGTCCTTTGTATATCTTATTTGGTGAGGTGTCTGTTCAAATCTTGTGCAGGTAGTTCTTTGTATACCTTTGTATATTTTAGATATAAGTCCTTTAACAGATATGTTTTGCAAATGTATTCTTCCAGTCTGCAGATTGTCTTTTCATCCTCTTAACAGTTTCTTACAGGCCAATTTATCAAGTTTTTCTTTCATGAGTCATGCTTTTGATATTGTATCTAAAACCTCATTGCCAAACCCAAGGTCACCTAGATTTTCTCCTATGTTATCTTCTGGAAGTTTTATAGTTTTGATTTAGGTTTATGATCCATTTGAAGTTCATGTTTGTGAAAAGTGCAAGGCCTGTATCTTGATTCATTCTTTTGCAAATAGACATTCAATTTTTCCAGGACCATTTGTGGAAAACAGTATCCTTTCTCAATTGAATTCCCTTTCCTCCTTTGTCAAAGATCAGTTGACTATATTTGTGGAGACCGTTTCTGGACTCTATTCCGCTCCATTTATCTGTTCTTTCGCCATTACCACACTATATTAATTACTGTAGCTTTATAGTAAGTCTTGAAGTTGAGTCCTGTTAGTCTTCCATCTTTGCTCTTCTTCTTCAGTACTTGATGTCTATTCTAGGTCTTTTGCCTTTCCACATAAACTTTAGAATCAGTTTGTCAATATCTACAAAATAACTTGCCAGGATATTGATTGAGATTCTGTTGAATCTATAGAATCAATTTGAGAAGAACTGATATTTAAACAATATTGAGTTTTCCATTGTATAAAAATGGAAGATATCTCCATTTATTTAGATCTACTTTTATTTCTTTCATCAGATTTTCATAGTTTTCCACATACAGATACTGTTCTGTTCATATTTTGCTAGATTTGTATCTAATATTTTTGTTGATGTTAATGTAAATGGTATTTTATTTTTTAGTTTCAAATTCCAATTGTTCACTGCAACTGACTTCTGTATATTCACCTTGAATCCTGTGACCTTGCTAAAATCACTTATTGGTTCTAGGAGGTATTTTGGTCAATTCTTTGAGATTTTCTACATAGGAAATCAAATAATCTGTGAACAAAGATAGTTTTATTTCCTTCTTCTCAATCTATCTACCTTTTATTTCCTTTTCTTGCCTTACTGTACTACTAAGGACTTCTAGTACAACACTGAATAAGAGTGGTTAGAGGGGACATCCTCGCCTTCTTCCTGTTCTTAAAAGGAAAACATTCAATTTCTTACCATTATGATGTTAGTTGTAGGTGTTTTACAGATGCTCTTGACCAGGTTTTAAAAGTTCCCTCTGTTCCAACCTTGCTAAGAACTTTTATCATGAATGGGTATTGGTTTTTGTCAAATGCTTTTACTGCATCTATTTATATGATCATATTATTTTCCTTCTTTAGTCTATTAATGTAGTGGACTACATTAATTCATTTTGATTTTTGAATATTGAACTAGCCTTGCATGCCTGGAATAAATCCCTCTGGTTGTGGTGCATACTTATTTTTATATATCATTGGGATTTATTTGCTAATATGTTGTTGAGGATTTCTACATCTAAGTTTGAGATTGATTGGGCTGTAAGTTTCTTTTCTGGGAGCATCTTTATCTGGCTGTGGTATTAGGATAATGCTGGCCTTACAGAATAAGTTAAGAAGTGATTCCTCTACTTCTATTTTCTGGAAGAAATTTGATATGATTTCTTCCTTAAGTGTTTGCTAGAATTCACCAGTGAAACCATGTGAGTTTGTTGCTTTTTTTAAAAAAAAGTTAATTATTGATTCAACTTCTTTAATAGATATAGGTCTATTCAGATCATCTATTTGTAATTATGTGTTTTGGTAGTTTGTGCCTTTCAAGGACTTGGTCCATTTCATCTAAATTATCAAATTGTAGGTCTGGAGTTGTTCATAATATTCTTCTATTCTCTTTTAAATGTCCATAAGAGCAGTAGTGATGACCCATCTTTCATTTCTGATCTTAGTAATTTGTATTTTACCCTTATTTTCTTGGTCAGCCTAAATAGAGATATATCAATTTTATTTATAAATTCAAAGAACAATCTTTTGGTTTAATTGATTTTATCTATTGATTTCCTGTTTTCAATTTCATTGATTTCTGCTCTAATATTTATTATTTCTTTTCTTCCACTTGCTTTAGGTTTAAATTGCTCTTATTTCTCTAGTTTCCAAAAGTAAAGCTTAAAGTATTGACTTTAGATCTTTCTCCTTTTCTAATATGTGCTTTGATGCTATAAATTTCCCTCTAAGCCCTTCTTTCTTTGCATCCTACAAATTTTGATAAATTGTGTTTTCATTTTTATTTAGGTCAAAATAGTTTAAATTTCTCTTGAAACTTCTTCTCTAACCTATGTGTTATTTAGAAGAATTTTATTTAAACTCCAAATATTTTGGGATTTTTTCAGCTTTCTTTCTGTTATTGATTTCTAGTTTAATTCCATTTTGGTTTGAGAGCATACTTTGTATGATTTCTGTTCTTTTAAATTTGTTAAGGTATATTTTGTGGCCCACAATATGGTAAATCTTGGTGAATGTTCCATGTTAACCTGAGAAAAATGTATACTTTGTTTTTGTTGAATGATGTATTCTATAAATGGCAATGAGATCCAGTTGATTGCTGATGCTCTTCAGTTCAACTATATTGTTTTTCTGATTTTCTGCCTCTTGGGTCTAGCAATTATTGTAAAGGGGTATTGTAATCTCCAAATATAATAGTGGATTTGCCTATTTCTCCTTGCAGTGTTATCCATTTTTTTTGCCTCATGTATTTCAACATGCTGTGGTTAGGTGCATACACGTTAAGGAATGTTGTCTTCTTAGAAATTTTACCCCTTTATCACATGAAACACCTCTCTTTATCCCTGATAATTTTTCTTGTTCTGAGGTCTGCTTTGTCTGAAATTAATATAGCTACCCCAGTCCTCTTTTAATTAGTGTTAGCATGGCATATCATTCTCCAACCTTTTATTTTTACTCTCTCTGTGTTTTTCAGTTTAAAATGGGTTTCTAGTAGACAACATAGTTGGGTCTTGTTTCCTTTGAGGAACAGGCCTCTGTTATGGAGAATGCTCTGAGTGTATTTCAAATTGGTTACTTTTCCTCTCCTCCTCCCCAAAACACACTTTTTTCTAGGATCTTCACCATTAGAACTTGGTGGGTTTCCTGGAGGTGCAACTAATGAAAGTGTGGTGCCCCCCCCACCAAGACTGTTCCCTAAAATTTTCTTATTCTTGAGAAATTCTCTACATCCACACTCAGCCTCCAGCAATTCATTAAATTTGCCATTTAATTGTTTCTATCAGTTTATGGCTCCAGAGGCTTTTGTTCTAGGTAAGTTGACCTTAGCTGCTATTTCCTGTACTCACCTGTCTCTCCAGATTTCGGGGTGGCTTGCCTGGGACCTCAGTTCTTTGATGGGTTTAAGAAAAATCATTAATTTTCAATTTATCTTTTCTCTTGTAAGAATGAGAGTAATGACTTCCAAGCTCTTTACATGTCAGAGTTTGAACTGGAACCTCATATACTTTCGAGTACTCTTGATTCTCTTCAAAATCATTTTTGTATATTTCTGATACTTAATCACAAAGCTCTTGATCTTTAGTAAGGCTTACTGAGGGTAACTCTGGAAATACAATCAGTCCCTTTCAATTCCATTATTTTAAAATTCTATGATTCACAACAATCCTATAAAATTTTTTCTCATTTATTATAAATGAGAATGCTGCAGTTCAAGAAGCTAAGTGACTCTCTCTCAATCACACAACTAAGTCAACCTGAGAGAAGAGACTATACCTTGTTCAGATCCTCTGGACTTAGTGCCTCTGCAGACTTCCAAGTTCTAATTTTACTTTAGAATTTCATTTCACAACAGATGGTAAGACTTGAACCTAATGCACTTTCTATTAATACTTTATCTTGCAATAAAAGTCGTTGTATATCTATATCATCAAATATCAGGTACATTTATTTTATCGCCTTCCTTGCAAACTCTATCAACACATAATGAACAAGAAAACCATTTTAAGGCATTAAAAATGTGCTTTTTGCCAGAGTAAAAATCAATATGAATTAACAACATAAAATTTCATTTTTTCCACTAAGTAATCTTCATTTTGAATATTCAAGAAGTCTGATTTTATTCCACTGGTGTTTAAATGATAGGCACCTCCTAAAACCCAACTGATTATTTTTAATTTTTTTGTATATTTAATGGTAAACAGGCCCATGCCAGAAATGTGTGCAGTATTTAGAGAGAATATCAATAAAAAGGTATGTAAAATATGTGAATTAAGGCAGCGTTGTTCCATTGAAAGGGAGAGTGTTGATGTGAGACCTCTGATCAGTATGTTTCCCTGTTTCTCAACTGACAGTAAGATGTTCACTTTAAGGCACCTAAAAGTCTGAACTCTTAAGGAGCTGTACTCCAGAATCAATGTTGGTTTTGTCTCCCACCTCTTCACAGACAGCCTTTCTTTGAAATCAATTCCTCTTTGGGGCTAATTGTTTAAAAGCTATGACTTCATTTCCAGGTTAAATACATGTCTGTATTATTCTGAGAATTAAAAAAAAAAAAAAGGAACAGAAAGAAAAGAAAATCAGTCTTTGAGTAATATACTCAATTTACTGAAAAATGTCTAGAATACTAAAGTATTTCCAAAGGCAAATCTTTTGTGTGACAGATGCATAATAATATGCACAGGCTGAAGGGTCTTTCTTAGAAAAGCATCCTGTAGCTACCTTAACAAGAGTACTGGGTGTCATCTATAATTCATGCAAGTATATTGAAGTTTTCTGCTACCATCCAAGAAAGATGGTTTTCAAAGCTACAGAGTACAATAACCCAATATTCCTTGTAGAGAATTCCATACTTCTCATACAGATTTTACACTGGAGATCATTTCCTTGCTGAAATCCTCAAGAAAACAATATAATATTTTCTGAAAACACAGATTTAGGCCATCTGTTATTTCTGCAGGCTTGGGGAACAATCATTAAGTCATTAAGTTGAAGACGTATTTCTAGTTAGCATTCATCAACATTGCAGTGGTCACTACAAAAGGAACAGTGTCTAAATGCTCTGAAAACTTCTTTTTTGTGTTCAATATATTTTTCAGTGGAAAATGAATTTGACAATCATAGTTTATTCCTGGCAGAAGGCAAAATGACCATGTGAATAATTCAATCTTTTCTTCTAAGGTGTAGAACTTATGAAATGAGATCAACTACATTGATCAATTCAATACTCTCTACGATGTTGCAGACCAAAAAGGTGAACTTCCTAACATGGCCTAATTATTTGCCACTATCAGAAAACGATAATGCCATAGACAAACAATAACAGGCCATGTGGTTAAAAAAAAAAAAAAAGAAAAATCAATGCCATTTTCCATGAACCAGTCTGTGCAATATAATCCATAATCAGAACCCAATGATAGAAAATTCTCCATCCACATTTATCTTCGAATAGCCAACTTCTGCTCCAATATTCTCCTTTCTTTTCTGGATCTACCAAATAGCACCAGTCTACTGTACTGTCCTAGAATTTTGCACAATCCAACATGATGTACAACTTCTCAGAGGTGTGCTAGCTACTAGATAGAGAAGGTGCACTTTTCAGAGGTGTGGATTCCTTACAGTCTAGCACTAGGTTTCCACAAAATAGACACAAAAGAATATCAATGAATGAGCAAATAAAGTGATGTGATGCATTGATTAATCAGTGAATCAATTAAGTTTTCTCTGTTTGGTTTGCTTTTTGCACTTTTTTCAATGTTTATAGTTTTTTTTAATAAACTTTTTATTTTGGAAGAGATTTAGATTTACAGAAAATTTGCCAAGATAGTAGAGTTTCTATACACCTCACACCCACCCAGTTTCCTCTATTATGCTTATTACATTCATACAGTAATGAATCAATATTGATACATTATTGCTAACTAAAGTCTATAATTTATTCAGATTTCTTTAGTTTTTTCCAAATGTTCTTTTTCTGTTCCAGGATTCCATCTAGGATACGGTATTAGAGTTAGTTGTCATATCTCCTTTGGCTTTTGGCTATGAAAGTTTCTCAGATTTTGCTTGTTTTGAGGATTACTGGTCAAGTGTATTGTAGGATGCCCCTCTATTGGAATTTGTCTGTTTTCTCATGATTGACTGAGGCTATGGATTTGGGGGAAGAAGACCAGAGAGGTAAAGCACCATTCTCATCACATCATATTAAGGGTACATGATACAGCATGACTTATCACTGATAATATTAACCTCAGTCACTTGACTGAGTCAGTGTTTGGTGTTTATCAGATTTATCCAGTGCAAAATTATTTTTTTCCTCTGTCCCTAATAAACTCTTTGGAAGGAAGTCACTATGAGTATCCTACACTTAAGGAATGGGGAGTTATGATCTTCCTCCTCAAGGATAGAGTATGTACATAAAGTATTTTGATTTTTTCTGCACAGATTTGTCTGTTCACCTCTTTTTGTTTATTTATTTATTCAATAATTTATTAATATCAGTATGGACTCATGGATATTTATTTTATACTTTGAGTTATAATCTGACAGTACTTGTTCCTCATATTGTTCCAGTTTCAGCCACTGGGAGCTCTTTCAGTTGACTGCTGTGTCTCATTGACATATCTATCCTCGCGGGGTTCTTGTTTATTTATTAGTTTGTTTAGTAGTTCTTTACCTTCTAGCCCTACCAGATGCTCTAGGCTCATTTTGTATATTTCTTGCTGCAGTCGGAGAATCAGCCATTTCTCTAAGGACCCCTATCTTCTTTCATTGGAAAATGGTATTAAAAGCCAAGACCTGGACACTAGCTTCTGTAGCATTTTTGTTGTTTATTTATTTGTTTCATATGATCACCATATATAGCTTTTGGCAAATTACCTATATTTACTGAATCTTGTCTGGAATAAAAATTATTCCTTCATAGGACTATTATGTATTTTAAATGGAGTTCCTAGCACAGTTTATTGAGTAAGAACAAATTAAATAGTCACTGTAAATGATATTATTATCAATTGACTAGAAATGAAGCAAATAATAATATCTTTTGTTTCCCAAAGCCTCTTATCGGTTCTCTGGAGTATTTGTTTTTGTTTTGACATGTTTAAATTGCAATATAAATAGACTAAGAAATCAGAGAACCTGATTCTACGTCTAGCTCTGTTGTTAAAAATCATTCATCCCGGTGTCTCCTAAAGAGAAGACGAGAAGATACGCAGACACAGAGAGAACACAGTGAATGGACACAGAGAGCAGACAACGAGCGCAAACAACAGGGGGGAGGGGGAGAATAAATAAATAAATCTTTAAAAAAAAAATAATTCAGTCAAATCACTTAGTAACACCTTTCTTTAATGGATTTAATATTATTTCCTCAATTTAACCTCATAGAATTAGTCTGTAGGTAAAATTGACATAAAGCAAACTTTCTTCAACTGTATAAATGGCAATGATGCTGTCATTTTTGTCAGTATTATTAGCCTCTGAATTTTTCATTGCTACTGCACTTCATTTTTTTCTCATTTCCCCAGGAAGTATTGATCTTGAATTCATTCCTTAATTATAAATTTGAGTGATACTAGGTTTGTGAAAATTACTCCAGGAATTTCCATCCAAGTTTAGATGTGGCAATTGCTTTCAAACCCTATTATACTGAATCTATATTGGGAAACTAACTTAAAGTGCTTAAAATTTAGTTAACATTTTTCTAATTTGTCCACAGCCAGTATCTTAAACTGGGCAGCCCTTCTGCTTCTTGGTCTAGAGAAACTCTTAATTAAATCAAGCACATATCTAAGCCCACTGAGTTACAGGTCATAACGACTACGGAAAGGTGGATGTTTGGAACAGCAAGGAATGATAGAAGAGTGTGGCATCTCGAAAATGACCACACAAATTACTGATGCAAAACAGTTGACTACTGTCCTTAAGAGGCAGGCCATTAACTATTTAGACATGATCAGATACCAAAATTGATGGGTTTCGCAATCTGATCATCGTGTTTCCCTTTTACCGAGGTAAAGGCAAAGCATTTCACCATATCTGAGAGACTGCAAACAGTACCAGTGTAACCACTTGAGCAATGTCAATCTCCATAGGATGCATCAACCTTCAGAAACATTTTAAGAGACTGATGTAATTGTTTACTAGTCTGTGTGTTGGGAAGTACAGGTAAGGAAGAGTGGGTGTCTATCTCTAAATCCTTTGAGCCTCACTTCTTCAAAGGTACCAGTCATATCCCATGGTAAAACTCACTCTAATTGATAGCAACATGTTAAGAAGGAGAATTGAACTAGGATCCTACAGTGCTCTCTCACTGATTTACTTTTATGGACAGAAAATTCAAAGTTAACTATTTCTATTCACCAACTAATGTTTGCATTATTGGTATAGGATCTATCTGCAAGTCAGCAAAGTGGTTAATAAAATATTTCCTGTGCATTATCTGATCTCTTAGCCTCTCAGTATATCTGACTTCTAACAATCCAAATATATTAATAATCCTGAGATAGATGTGGTCTTACTTTTTGATGCAAATTTATTTTAGATTTGCCATTTTAACTTATTTGTCAATTTCTATTTTTCCCAGTCTCCTAGCTACATTTTTTAAAATTGATAATGAACTCCCCTATTAGCATGAACTTCAAGGGTGAATTAATGTCAAGGATGTGTGAAAAGAAAAAGGCTCAGAGACCCCCATTTACATGTTTTACCTGGAAATGGCGAGGGGGGGTAGAGATTTCAGAAGAGAGTGGAAAAGACATTTTTCCAAGCTGACTATAAGTGTTGGGTTTGATTTACATCTTGCTGCTAATAGCATGGGAGAAAGGAAGAATTTGAGTTTCTGAGATTAGGCAATTCCCTGAAGAATCCGAGAGCCTAGACGCCCACTGCCTGCTTTTCCACAATTAGAATCAGTGATGCATGGGTTTCTTTGTGTGGATTGTTGAAAAATCATTAAGAACCAACCTGAGGATCATCAGAGATGCTGGTAGAGACTGGAGCAATGAATGGCAATGCAGTGTGATATAGTTCAACCTATTTTAAAAGGCAAATAGAGGAGACAGACAATGCATGGAATTAAGGCACACAGCCCATTTCAAATTACATATCCCTTCCTCTCTAACTCCTTTTAGCAGAGAAGGGGACAGGATCTGCCACTCTTTGCTCATGTCTGACAACACTGTCGTTAATAAAAAAGGACTACTTCCAAGACTTGGAGGAATTCTCAACCATCATTCAACCATACCATATGCTGTGGGCCTTTACCATTCCCGTTGTGGATCACCGAGAAGACTACTAACCTGGTGTTCAACCTGAGTATTTCCATCTAGCCACATTCTTTTAAAAGCCACCATTTTCAGTGACAGAAGCCCAATTCAAAGAAACATTAAAAATGTATCGGTACACATATATTTCCAAAAAGAAGATACATATTAAAAATATATAAGAACTCTTAAGAATGAATGAGGGAAGCAGATGTGGCTCAAGCATCCCTGCCTACCACATGGGATGTCCTGGTTTGGTTCCCAGTGCCTCCTAAAGAAGACAAGCAAGACAGGGAGCTGATGCAACAGGCTGGTGTGGCGAGCTGATACAACAAAATGATGCAACAAGAGATACAAGGAGGAAAAACATAATAAGAGACACAAGAAAGCAGGGAGCAGAGGTGGTTCAAGCAATTGATTAGGTGCCTCCCTTCCACACCAGAGATCCCGGGTTCAGTTCCCCATGCCTCCTAAAAGGAAGATGAGCACACAACCAACAGACAGAGCAAATGCAAACAAGTGGGTGGGAAGAAATAAATAAAATCTTTTTAAAAAATAAATGAATGAGAAAGCCAAGTGTCCATCAACAGATGAATGGATAAATAAAATGTGGAATAAACATACAATGGAATATTATTTGGCCATTAGAAGTAATGGAGTTCTGATACCTGCAACAACATAGCTGAACCTTAAAAACATTATGCTAAGTGAAATAAGCCAGATACAGAAAGACAAATATTGTATGATTCCACTTTTATGAAATATCTAGAATATTCAATTTCATAGAGACAGAAAGTAGATCACAGGTTACCCAATGTGGGAGGGCAGATGGGAAACTATTGTGCAAGGGATACAGAGTTCCTGTTTGGGGCGATGAAAACGTTTTGGTAATGGATAGTGGTAATGGTAGCACCATCTTGCAGATATAATTAATGCTACTAAATTGTGCACTTAAAAATGGAAAAAATGGTAAGTTTTATGTTATATATATATA
>JAQZBX010078233.1:0-14160 GCA_029593785.1 Cabassous unicinctus
GCTATTGTTGTTTTATTTTGGCGAACTCTTCTTTACCTCCATTGTGTAGGTGCAGTCCTATTTCCCCTTGATAGTCAGGATCAATCATCCCAGCCAGTACAGTAATTCCCTTCTTTGCCTGTTGATTCAAAGCCATGAGGAGCCCAAAGTAGCCAGGTGAACTTCCAGGTCAATGGAATCATTGTTGTGTTCCCTGATGGAAGCAATCCTCCTTTGGAACTAAGACTTGTAGATCACAGAGCTTAAGGTTGCAGGGACAGGAAGCAAAAATTTTCCTAGTGGATAACTAGGGGTAATAGTGGTGCCACTCCCATTTCCACCCCTTGATTCCTTCTTGACCCTTGAATCCTGACTATGGGGAAAACAGCACCATAGAATGGAAGCTGATTCAGAGCATACTCAGCCTCCTGGAGAACACTTCCTGAGCCCTGCAAGGTATTGCCACCTAGTTGGTGTCATAATTGAGTCTTCAAAAGGCCATTCCACTGTTCTATCAATCCAGCTGCTTCAGGATGATGGGGAACATGGTAAGACCAGTGAATTCCATGGGCATGTGCCTATTCCTGCACATCATTCGCTGTAAAGTGGGTTCCTTGATCAGAAGTAATGCTGTGTGGAATACTGTAGTGATGGATAACACATTCGGTAAGTCCACGGATGGTAGTTTTGGAAGAAAAATTGTGTGCAGGGAGGGCAAACCCATATCCAGAGTATGTGTCTTTTCCAGTTAGAACAAATTCCTGCCCCTTCCATGATGGAGGTTGTCCAATGTAATCAACCTGCCAGCAGGTAGCTGATCACCTCGGGGAGTGGTGCCACATCAGGGGCTGAGTGTGCATCTCTGCTGTTGGCAGATTGGGCACTCAGCAGTGGCAGTAGCCAGGCCGGCCTTGGTCAGGGGAAGTCCATGTTGCTGAGCCCATGCATAGCCTCCATCCCTACAACCATGGCCACTTTCTTCATGAGCCCATTGGGCAGTGACAGCAGTGGCCAAGGAAGAGGCTGAGTGTTATCCACAGAACGGGTCTTCTTATCCACTTGGTTATTAATATCTTCCTTTGCTGAAGTCACCTTTTGGTGAGCATTCAAGTGGGACACAAGTATTTTCATGTTTTTTACCTACTCAGTAATATCAATCCCCATACGTCTTCCCCAGACCTCTTTGTCACCAATTTTCCAATCACGTTCCTTCCAAGCCCTGGACATCCAGCCAAACCATTGGCAACACCCACGAATCAGTGTACAAACGCACCTCTGGCCTTTTCTCCTTCCAAGCAAAATGAATAACCAGGTGCACTCGAAGTTCTGACCACTGGGAGGATTTCTCCTCATCACTATCCTACAGGGACATTGCAGTGCTGTAGCTGTCCACTTTTGGGTGGTACCTGCATATTGTGCAGAACTATCTGTAAACCAGGCCCTAATTTTCTCTTCCTCAGTTAACTGATTATAAGGAACTCCCCAAGAGGCCATAGCTATGGACTGGGAAAGAGAAGGTAATGTGGCAGGAGTGGTGACCATGGGCATTTGTGCTACTTCCTTATTAACTTGTGCCTTTGGGACCTGCTCAAGCCCTATCTCATATGTATCACTTCCACTTTATTATGCACACCTAAGTTTACGGTTTGGTGGGTCAGACATACCCAGCTCATGATAGGCAACTCAGGTCTCATGTTAACTTGGGGGCCCATGTTTAAGTGTTCAGTCTCTAGTAAGGCCATTAGCAGGCCAAAAGCTGTTTCTCAAAAGAAGAGTAGTTATCTGCAGAGGATGGCAGGCATTGCTCTGAATCCTAAGGGTCTGTGTTGTGATTTTTCTATAGTGGCCTGCCAAAGGCTCCAGATGGCATCTCTATTTGCCACTGCCACTTCCAGTACCATTGGATCTGCTGGGTCATATGGCCCAAGTGGCAAAGCAGCTTCACAGCAGCCTGGACCTATTACAGAGCTTCATTTTGTTCTGTTCCCCACACAAAACTAGCAGCTTTTCTGGTTACTTGGTAAATGGGCTGGAGTAGCACACCCAAATGAGGGATATGTTGTCTCCAAAATCTGAAGAGGAAAACTAAGCATTGTGCCTCTTTTTTGGTCATAGGAGAGGCCAGTTGCAACAGCTCATCCTTCACTTTAGAAGGGATATCTCAACATGCCCCACACCACTGGACACCTAGAAATATTACTGAGATGGAAGTCCCCTGTATTTTTGTTGACTCTTATCTCCCATCCTCTCTCACGCAAACGTCTTACCAATAAGTCTAGAGTAGTTGCTACTTCTTGCTCACCAGGTCCAATCGCCATGATATCATCAATATAATAGACCAGTGTGATGACTTGTGGGTGGGAGAGACGATCAAGCTCCCTGTGGACAATATTATGACATAGAACTGGAGAGTTGATATACCTCTGAGGTAGGACAGGGAAGGTATATTGCTGGCCCTGCCACCTGAAAGCAGATTGTTTCTAGTGGTCCTTACTAATAGCAATTGAGAAAAAAGCATTTGCCAGATCCATAGCTGCATACCAGGTACCAGGGGATGTGTTGATTTGCTCAAGCAATGATACCATAACTGGGATAGCAGCAGCTATTGGAGTCACCACCTGGTTAGGTTTACGAAAAGTTTATGATAAGTCATCCTCCAAGATCCATCTGTTTTTTGCACAGGCCGAATAGGAGAGTTGAATGGGGATGTTGTGGGAATCACCAACCCTGCATCCTTCAAATCCTTGATGGTGGCACTGATCTCTGCAATCCCTGCAGGAATCCTGTATCACTCTCACCCAGAGCCTTGCCTCTTATAAGCATGGAAGTAGTCCTATCTAGTGGTGATATTTTGCATATCTCTACTGCCAACTCATGCCATGGCCTGTCAGTGGCCTCTTGATTATTGGAAACAGAGTCATTAGTGCCCTTGAATCTAATCAGAGTAGAAAGCCTATTGCAAAAACCCCAGAATCAATTCAGAAATATCATTTTTAAGACTCTGTTTCTCAAGAACCATCCCACTCTCAGTACCAAGCTGTATTAGCCAGGGTTCTCTAGGGAAACAGAACCAACAGGAGATATCTGTAAACAGTATGAGATTTTACAAAATTGTCTCCCGCAACCACGGAGATGCACAAGTTCATATTCCAAAGAAAGAAGGCAAAGAAGAAAAGAAACAACAACAACAACAACAACAACAAAAAAAAACAAAAACAAAGAAAAATAATGAATAAAGAAGGCAAAAACAAAAAATAAAAACAAATTACGTAGTCCTGCAAGCCAGGACTCAGATGAAGGTCCTTGAGCAGTTCCCCAGGAGACACTGTCTGAAGTAGAGGTAGGAATTCTCTCACTGAATGCTGAAATCACTTCTTTTAAGGCCTTCAACTGATTGGATGCAATGTCACTCATTGCTGAGGGCAATCTCCTTAGTTGATTGTAGATGTAATCAGTCATCTATGCAATCAACTCACTGATGATTAAAGTCCATGAAATGCCCTTGTATTACAATTAGCCCAGTGCTTGCTTGACCAAACAACTGGGCACCATTACCTGGCTGAGTTGACATGTTAGCCTAACCATTACAGATAGTAATTATAAATTAAAGAAGACATAGTCTGGACTTTAACACTTGTTCTTACCTCTCTACTCCCCACAGATATAATGGGAAGCTGTCATATAAATCTTTATATGGGATTCGTTTGTTTATCCATCCAGTATTTTTTGAGAGCATCCTATGTGCCTGTTGCTCTACCAGGCATTGTGCATGTAGCAGTGACCACTACAACTATGTTTTTTCCCCTCTCTGAGCTTTCAATCTGCAAATAATTGCAGTGAAGTATCATGAGTGCTAAGACCAGATGTTATTGTTTCACACAGTATTGCCATCTACTATAATTGTGGGGCCAGGAAATCATCCTGGAGGAAGTGACATTTAAGGAGAAACCTAAAGGTTTCTTGTTCAGTTCTTGTGAGGCCAAGGGATGAGCAGTGGTGAGGAATGTTCTACGTGGAGTAATGGCATGCATCAGGTTCTGTTTAGAGAGAATGGCTGTTTAAGGCAGTGAAATACATTCAGCGTGCTAAGAGATGAGTCTAGAGAGATGGCTCTGGAAATTTCAATGGAGCAAGGGCCATAAGCCATGTTAAGGGGATTGGACTCCATTCTGAGCCATTGTTTGAAGCTGGGGAGCGATATAGCTCAATTTGCATTTTTAAAAAATCACCTGGTTTCAGCATGGAGAAACGATTGAAGGGAGGCCAGAGTAGAAGCAGAGAGAACAGGAGACTGTTGAAGAGTTGGGACAGGAGATGATGGGGCCCTGGACTACGTTTGTCTCTGTCTTCACAGAGCTTATAGAGACTGAAGTCGGTCTTCCCACTTGACTGCAAAGTTGGTGAAGGCAGGAACCAAGTGTTTCCCATTCACCGCACCAATCCTTGCACTTATCCCTGTGCCTGGCACAAGGAATGTACCTGATAAACGTTTCTTGAATGAATGTATTACTGGGAACCTTAGTTCACCTCTCGGAAATTCATTATGTTGATCAGTACAAATACCTTCATTAAAGCATTCTTGTAAATAAAATGACTGAAAGCACTTTGTAAAATGTAAAAAGTAATACCTGTTTCAAAGCTGAAAGATATTATGTTGCAA
Organism: Cabassous unicinctus; assembly: GCA_029593785.1. Taxonomy (NCBI): domain Eukaryota; kingdom Metazoa; phylum Chordata; class Mammalia; order Cingulata; family Chlamyphoridae; genus Cabassous; species Cabassous unicinctus. The sequence goes on from JAQZBX010078233.1 coordinate 4,640, forward strand.
ATATGTATAATGCAGTGCCTCCGTCACGCCCTTAACAACTGTTTCTATTGTGTGTATGGAATCTGGATTACACCTCTCACAAAGGAAAAACAAACTCAAAACATTGTATTAGAGATATTCTTCAGTCATATATAATACAGAGGTAGCTTAATTAGAAAAAAAAATCTTTGTCAGCCTGATTACTTCCTTTTACCATTTCCTAACGTGGTTTCTATCATATTCAGGTAGACTATCTTCTACTAAGGAAGTGTTAATCAACAGCAAGTAATTATGCTTCGCATCTGGTCCGGATTAGATCCTATTTTGTCCCTCATGGTGCACTCATCTGTCTTTACCAGTGAATCATTAACTCCTTGAAGGTGAGCGTGGTGCATCTTTTTAGTTTTAGCATATAACATTATGCCAATTAGCTGGTACTGAATACCTGTTGGCTGAATTTAACAGGCAAATTATTTCTGGAAATTGACATTCCTTTCCTCATTCACAAATATGGCACTAGACTCTAAATTTTATTTAATGCACTTATATTACCAAATGCTTCATATACTTTAAATAATTTGAAAGGGAAAAGGATCAAGATGTACGGATATTGGATTTCATTTTATCTTCTAATTTTCTAGTGTTTGGCTTATTTTAGGTATTTCAAATAATGAATAATAAACAGCAAGGCCATTTTGCCATTTTCTTTCAGAAGATAATGAAAAGGTAAGGATGTTGGAAAGCTTTTTCTGATAGTTAGGGCAGGTTTTCTTTTATTCTGTTTGCACCTCTTTAAAGCATTATTTGCTCTTATGTTTAGCTCTTTAATTTTGACTTATTACATACCCAAGGACTCTCTTGATCTTGCCCCATAAAACAGCTCCTATGGCTTTTAGCACTTGTTGCTTTTATATCAACCCTGTCTGGCTCATATTTTTTTGTGGAGAAAACTCAGACATACAGAGCTGCCTAAATATTTTGGAGGAAGAACTCTGAAATTAAAAAAATTTTTTTTTGGAATACGATTTTTTTCTTTATAGTGACAAATTTAAATAAATAGAAAAACCTCTTTGCGGAGGCAGCAGGAATGAGGGGGAGATGCTTTTCGTGTATGTACTGTGGTTTCCTCATTCATTAATATAGTACCCCTCCTTAATTTACAAATCCCAACCATTATTACAAAACGTGTAATAAATTTACAATAATTTATTCCATTGCTGTGTTCTGAATTTTCTAAGCTCATTTCAATCTCAAATCAAGGGCTTGAGAAATTAAGATTCTGTTTAAATGACCTTCAAGTTCTAGATATACTCTTTGACCATTAAAATTGTTAATAATTAAAAAAACTGTAGCATAGAGGTTGCTATAAATTGATTTTTTCCCGAATACTAATTTTTCTTATATTTGTTTGTGACGTGTGCTGTATGTAAGAGCGACGATATCACAAGTATTTTCAAACAAGTTCTGCTCCAGGACTTTTGGCCCTTTGCCAGATCGCTGTCCGCAGACATTCCTCATCCTTGATGTCTCAGGTCAAAAGTCGCCTTCTTTGGGAGCCTTCACTCCTCAATCTCTGTGACATTAACTTTTTAATTTTCCCAAGATACGAAAAACATTTGCTTATTTATTTATTGAGACGTCCCCCCACCCACGCTTGTCCGTCATGGGACAAGTCACCACCAATTCCCAGTGGTGGCAAAATGACACCTGCTCAATAAATTTCCGTTAAACGAATAAATTCACTATTTTCGTTTAGCGAATCTTATTGTAACCTTGCATAAAGTTGCCTAAATCATGCTAAAAATGAATTCGTGCAGACGCCTGCCTTTTCACCAAACAGAAACTCTGACCCAAATCCCGCCCTGATTCTCTCTCCAGGAGAGAGAAGGGACCTGAATACCGCCCAACTAACGCCACTCAGCCAAGTACCGAGAGAACTACAGACCCGCGCGCCTCCGCCGCCACGTCGGCCAGCGTGCGTGACGTCACCACGTCTGCACGCGGGGTTGGGTGGTACGCGCGCGGAGGGCCGCCCCTACATCCGGGGCCTGGGCGGCGGCGCCGCGCGGGGGTCACGTGGCTCCTTCCTTTCCGTCTCTTGCCGCCTGGGAGCGGGTGACTGCTATCGAGGCGCGTGGAACCTCGCGCTGGTTCCCCTTCGTCTCCGCTCCCGGCCCGGGCCCCCAAAGAGTTCGCTGGCGCCGGGTGAGCTGAGCCTGCCGCCAAGATGCCGGCCTATTTTCAGAGGCCGGAAAATGCCCTCAAACGCGCCAACGGTGAGTAGCGAATCGGGGCACGCCGGACCGGGGCAGCCCGAGGCGGCCCGAGGCCTCGGAGGTCGGGTGCCCGGGGCCTGCTTGCCCCGCCGTCGGGCTGCGGCCGGAGACGAGGCCAAAGCGGCGTACCCGCCGCCGTCTCATTCCGTGGTTTCTCTTCTCACCCCAACCGACTGGTGGTGGTAGAGGTGCGGAGCCGGAACCGTCGCCTTGGGGGCCCTTCCTTCTCTCGCCGCCTCTTGGTGCGTCGCGGGGTCCCGACCCCGGAGACAGGCCCCACGGGCGCGACCCCCCTGCCCCCTCTCGCTGTCCGCCTCCGGCCGGTTTTCCCGGCCTCGGGACTTCCGCCTGCTTAGGCCCCGCGCCCCCGGCCGCCATCTGGGAGTGCCGGGGAGGAAGAAACATGGCTCCCTCCCGGGGACAATGCACGCGAGAGCCTCGGCTCCACCTCCCGCCTCGGCCCGGAGCCTGGCAGTCTCACCTCCCGGCCTCCCGCAGACACCTCCGCCCCCTGAAACCCTCACCGGGCTTTCTTGGGTCAGGGTCCATTTACCCTTTCCCCTGCCACTTTATCTTGTCTCCGGGATTCTGACCCACTTAACTTGTTTCCTGTTTTTACTCGCATTGATTAGGGGCAGTTTCAAACCTTATTTTAAGTCACAGAAGTTGAAAGGGAGTTAATATTGTAAAGGACTTCAGGTCCTCTCTTAGGTCTAGGGAGAGAATAGTTGCCCAAGGTCACTCCGGGAGTTGGTTAGTTGTTGAGCCAGGTGACTAAAACCAAGGTCCCTTCATATCAGATCAATCCTTTTTATCGCCACAGCCCTGCTGCCTGGCGATTTCTATTTTCATATGTGTACTTAGCCGTGGGCGCTTGCGGAAAAACTTGTGCGTGTTCCGAAATTAATTTACTTCCCAAGTCGCCATCTAAGAGGCATTTATTACTTTGGCATTACGGGGGCGCAGATGTATTATGCATGTTTCCGATCTTTAAGGATAACACTTTGTAATAACAATCAGTAGGTGTTCGGGCGCCTGTAGCTTTTATTTCCACCCCCACCCCCCACGCAAACAGTGAAGTTTTGGGTCTTATCCATGTTGTTGATGAATATAGCATGACTGTTACAGTTTTATGATTGGGGAGCTTATTTTGTTAGCTTGCTTGAAAATTCATCTTGTAAAAAAGCCACTTGAAACCAGAACATAAAATTAATACTAATTATAGCTTGTCAGGACACAGATTTGTGTTGGTCACATACTTGTTATTTTAATTAAAAATTACAATGGAAGGGGGAGGAGGAGGAACAGTCTGGAGAAGAGTAATTCCATAGTGTGTGGAATAGAGTAATGGTTTTTTAAAACAATTGAAACTGCAATTTAAACATTATCACTCATTCCAAATAGTGATGTAATAGATAAAGCAGATGAGAAGTTTAGGACCTTTATTAATTTATAGGACATAAACTAGATTTAAGTTCAAACATCTCACTACAGAATAAACTATAGCAAAGTTGTGAAAATTTTTTTTGATATTTTCAAACTTAGAATTTTGTTATGCAAAGTGGCTTGCATGAAATTACTAGTCTTCATAGCTGCTGTAAATCTGTTATATAGTCATTTATATGCTTTTCCAACAGGCATTCTTACATGCTAGTAGGAGGAAGAACTATAATCATAATCTCAGTGACCTAAATATTACACATATCATGTCTTCAGGCCTTGTCTCCATCCATCCTTCTAAATCTTAATATGAATTTAATATTTCAGCAACTTTTAAAAAATCAGTAGGGATATATAATGTATGTCAAATCTTTTCTGTTGACTGCTTTTGCAGTTAAATTTCTCAATTCCTTAATTGAAATAGAATTGATTCATGAAGGGTTAGTTGGGGAAGGCATACAAATGCAAGATGAGAAAGGGATGCGATGGGGGAAACCTTGAATTTTGTTTAGTTTTTTTTTTTTTTTTAATGTTGTTTTGACTCCCTGCTGCAGTCCTTTTAAGCTGTAGGATGAAGATTTTTGTGGGAGAGATGCCTTACCTTCCAAGTAGTAAACTTCCGTTCCTTTGACCTTGTGAACTTCTGAAATTCCATGTTGGAGTGTCAGAGTGAGCAGATTATGGGTGGAGAGGTCATAAAGTGCTGCTTAGAAAACCTTGAATAGGAAAAATAAGTATATTTCATTTAATGGAAATTTATTTTGTCTAAACGTTTTATCTATGACATTTGCAACCCCCAACATTTAGACTTAATCTATTGCATTATTTTAAAGTACATTTAAATTTAAGTAGAACAGTCCATCAGGTCACCATAAGTCTGTATATCTGAGCACTATTAGGAAAAGTAAATCCTTCTGAAAGATGAGAACTTGGCTCTCAGCCATTACAGAAGAGAAATTCATATCCCACAATCGTTTGAAGAAAGCTTTTTCTAGAGTACATCCTTAATAGTGGCAAATTAGCTATTCCTGACCCTTTTAACTTGTACTGTACAACCACTGACTTAAGAATTAAAGTTGTTATAAACCCACAAATTGAGTAACATTATAGCTTATTTATTTGGTCTGTTGCACAAATAAATTAATAAAAATGAAGGGCTGGCCTAAACTTTCTTCATAGATACATAGTTTCAGTCATTGTGTCTAAAAGGTAAAATCAGAATGCCTCTACCCCAGTAATAGTTTATAATTCCAGGTTTTAGTTATTTCAAGAATATGAATCTAGAAATCAACATTACTTTAAATATTAGAGTAGTGCAATAGGGTATAATCTTTCCAGCCTCAAAAACTTTTTTTCCCTCATTCATTAATCCAGAGGAAATAAATATAAAACAAGAACATCCACCATCATGGATTATCATGATCAATTTCCAACTAGCCTTATAGGCTGACTCTTGATAGATTACTGAAATTATTTTTTACCCTTTTCATATATATTGCTTATTCTTGAAAAATCTGTTTCCATTCTAGTCTTTTTTTAAAAAAAATTCTTGTCTGCTATCCAAGTTTTGTTTTGTTTTGTTTTTAGTGGTGTGGGTGAGAAATCTGTCCTTTAAAATATATATTTAGTGCATTTGCTTTGGTTTGATTGACTGTTTTAAAGTTTGAAGTATGGGATTTGGAATCATAAATTTTGATTGGGTATTTAGGAAGTGAAAATACTTTTATTTCTAGTCTTAAATAAGGGTATTTTTAAGAATGACATTAAAGAAACCACACTGTCCCATTTAAAAAGAAGAGATTGGGAAAGTGACACCTCATGCTAGGGCCAGCCTTCAACTTCACCTCTATTTGTGCCTGTTCCATCTTTCTAGTATACAGACAATGCTCATATATATAAGTATGAGACGTAAATCCTCAGTATAGGTTTGGAAGTTGAATATGATGTGCCCTTTTAGTACTGCTTGTTGTGATTTTCTTAACGTAAAAGATGAATTTGATTAAGGGCCTTTTGCCCCAATTATTTGGATGATAGAGACTACTTTGTTGATATTTGTGAAAAGTACCTAATGTATTGGAGGATTTTAAAATGTAAACTTATGGACACTTAAAGATAGGTTCCCTCTTAATACAGGAAAGGCATTATTAGTCCAACAAAATATCTTGTATTAATCTTGGTTTCATTTAGTAGGATTTTTTTGTTTGGGTAGTAAGGTTGATTCAACTGATAATGGACTGTTTCTCACATAATGGCTGGATTGAGATTATTAACTTGAAATATTGAAGAGGGTTTTATATTCATTAGTATGTGAAGAATATGATTTGATATTAAAGGGGTGATCTAGGGTATGAGTAAAGATGTATTCATTATGATGTCTTGTGATTTATCCTGTTACAGTTTGATATACTGGAGAGTTGGAATGTTGTTTGTAGTTTTCCTGAATGTTGGGAGGCACCATTCCTGGAAGATGTGGTAATTGAACCAAGAAATGACAGATAGTGAATTACTAAATCTGTGGATATAAAAGCCCCTTCCCTCCAGAGGCACATTTTTGTTTATTGTTTGCAATAAGCAGTTATGTGCTAGATAATGCTGTTACATGATAGATGATGCTATTCATTGTTAGGTTAACTCTTAAAAAAATAATTTGTCCAAGATTTTTTTTCTCCATAGGAAGAAAATAAACATTGATTTAAAGAACGGAGTTACAGTATTTTAAAGACATTTTTATAGTCTAATCTAGTGTTTTAGTACCCCCATTACTTTTCAGATGTGTAGTGGAAAAATTTGTGTGTGTGAAATTTTGGCAGTCATTGAATTTTTAAGTTGTGTTTAACCCAATGACTTAAATAATCTCTCTTTGAGTACTAAGTGTTTGTGCAGAAGAAAACAAAGTGAAAGATGAGAAAAAGTAAGATAAATATTAATGTAATATAATGTAATAGAAGATCCTTGCTATTGGTTGAATTTCAAAGGAAAATACACTTAAAATAAAACCTAAGACTGGAACTGGATTTTGAAACATTGTCACATTCAGAGTTCTTGGGGGGTAGAAAGTCAAAAGAACATACGTTTCTTTGCTCTATATTCTAATACGGTTTCCTCCCCCTTCAGATTTTTAACATAAACTTTTTATTTTAGAACAGTTTTAGATATACAGAATTATTGTAAAGATATTACAGAGTTCTTTGTGTATGCCACACACAGTTTCCCTTATTAACATCCACCCATCACAATAAATGAACTGATACTGAAAAATTACAGTTGACTGAAGGCAGTACTTCATTCAGATTTTCTTGGTTTTACCTAATGCCCTTTTTCTGTTCCAGGGTCCCACATTATATTTTTCATTTCTCCTTAGGCTCCTCTTAGTTTGCTAGTTTCTCACTTTCCTTCTGTTTTTTTGTTGGGGTGGCAGGGGAGATGCCGGATATTGAATCTGGGACCTCATACATGCCAAGCAGGTGCTCAACCACTGAGCTACTCCTGCTCCGCACTTGCTTTGTTTTTGATAACCTTGAGAGTTTTGAGTAGTATTGGGCAGGTATTTTGTAGAATGCCCCTCAATTCGGGTTTGTCTAACGTTTTTCTCATGAATATACTGGGATAAATAAATCAGTGGAACTGAATAGAGAGTCCAGAAATAGACCCACAAATACTGTCAACTGATCTTAAAGGAACAAAGGTAATCTAGTATCTGCTTTTGCTTCTAGTTATAGCAAGAAACTTGCAAAATTTTTTCAAATGTCAGTGTGGCCATGAAATTATACTTGAGCTTTTCTAGATTTGCAGGGGGAGAGTTCCCCCCCCCCACAACTTCAATTACTGGAACTTTTAAATCAGTTAAATTGATACAGTGGAATTGAGTAAAAATTCAGTTTTACCTGTAAGCCATATTTTGAGATAGTGCTAGTCTTTCATTGTTTTACTTGGATAATTACGGCGTAGCTTTAGAAGTAAAAAAAAAAAAAAATGTGACCTAAAAAAAGATGGTAATGAGTGCAGAAATTAAAAACAATTTAAAAGATGGAAGTTTAGACTTCTGTGTTATAAGTAACTGATTTTAATTTCCCTGAATTACTTTTCAGAGTTTCTTGAGGTTGGCAAAAAACAACCTGCTTTGGATGTTCTTTATGATGTTATGAAAAGTAAGAAACATCGAACATGGCAAAAGATACACGAGCCAATTATGTTGAAATACTTGGAACTCTGTGTGGATCTTCGCAAGAGCCACTTGGCTAAGGAAGGATTATACCAGTATAAGAATATTTGCCAACAGGTAAGAACAGGAGGACTGGGTTTTATATTTTTAGTAATTGCTTTTGGTAATTTTCAGACAAGTTTACCTTTCAAAATAATTACATTTTTTATCACAGGATTTGCTTTATAGACATTTTATGGTTGCTTGGAAAATTTTTTGAGGTGAAGGGCTGGAGATTGAACCCAGGACCTCAAATGTGGGAAGCTGGGCACTCAACCACTGAGCCACATCAGCTCCCTTGAGTTGGTTTTTTGGTTTGTTTGTTTGCTTGTTGTTTTTTTGGGGGAACCAAACCAGGGACCTCCTATGTGGGAAGCAGGCACTTGAGCCACATCTGCTTCTGAAAAACATTTTTAAGGTCTGTTTTTTATTGTTTGTTTGTTTTAATAGGTGAACATCAAATCTCTAGAGGATGTTGTTAGGGCATATTTGAAACTGGCAGAAGAAAAGACTGAAGCTGCTAAAGAAGAATCCCAGCAGATGGTCTTAGACATAGAAGATCTGGATAATATTCAAACTCCTGAGAGGTATATGGAATAAATCTCTATTCTTATTTTGATAGTTAAATCAGTGCTTTTCTTTACATGTCTCCATTATCCTCATTTGAAGAAGATATTTAATAGAAAGAATGCATATCTTTGAAGTTTTAAATGTATAGTAGCAAAAAAAATGTAATAGTCAAAGTTTATAAAAGTAGAAAATTGCAGCCTTCACATAATGCATATACTGATTCATATAGTTGTAATACAGAGTTGGGAATTCAGATATTAGGATAGGAAGTGACAACTTCACAGTGCATACAAAGCAGGGGAGTAGGAAGACTTTGCACTAGTTTATTATGATTTATAGGTTTTGGTTTTATAGTTATGTGGTAAGGTATGAAACACTGTCTAACATTGCTCTTAATGTTTTTTTGCCTTGTAGTGTTCTCCTAAGTGCTGTAAGTGGCGAAGATACCCAGGATCGTACTGACAGATTACTTTTAACTCCTTGGGTTAAATTCTTGTGGGAATCATACAGACAGTGTTTAGACCTTCTTCGAAACAATTCTAGAGTAGAACGTCTCTACCATGATATTGCCCAACAAGGTAAAACACAAGAACATGAAATCAGTAAACTGATTTATTAATTAGAGCCTATAGTTTCTCATTAGGGTTCACTTTTTGTGTTGTATAGTTCTTTGGGTTTTGAAAAAGTTTGTATTGTGGGAACATTCCCGTTTAAACCACTTTCAAGCATACAGTTCAGTGGTTAATTTTCTTTATGTTTTTTATGTTACCAGTGTTTTTAATAAAGTGGTGATTGGCATTACACTATACAAGTTTTAAATGATTTTGCGACTAAGAATGTTTTACTAGGGATATTAGAACTTGTATTCTCTCTTGCTTACATGGCTCACAGATGAATTTTCACTTAACAGCATTAAACTTGTACTTTTTTGGTAAATGTTGATATAACTTTTAATTTGAAATTAAACTGCATCCCTTTGCTTTAGGCCTGTTGAAATAGAAAAAATTTTTTTTTTTGATATGGGCAAAGGAATTGCAAAGAATTTCTCTAGTATA